>JACEGR010004565.1:0-85655 GCA_014170235.1 Listronotus bonariensis
TGTTAAAAATGTATGCAATCTTATAATATGATTATGTCGTTTATATGTATGTGCATCTATGATGTGTTCTATATTGATTACGGATGTATTTATTTGAATGTACAGAGTAGGCAAAATTGGGCGTTTTTATGGGCTATCTTAGTTATTACTGGAGTTATTAAGAAACCGATGTAGGTGTTGTACGCTTGATTTTTGGAGGAACTTAAAATGACGTAGTTAGAATTTTAATAAAATTATTTATCTAGGAAATACGAGGGGAAATTGAAAAATTGTCGTTTGTGATTTTACCCTATATATCCTTTAATATAGGAAATATCAAAAAACCCTTAAAGATCATTTTTGTAGAACTTTTTAGGTCAAATCTACAAAAGTACTTGATTTTTATACAGGGTTGTGTTAAAAGGTACGATGCTAACCTAATGTTTTTCCTATGGAACATCCTGTATATTTTTGTACTATTCGATAGTTCTTGTCACTACAATACCAAATATATATTACACAATATCATTATATTTTAAAGTTTTTTTAATATTTGAAGTTTAGTACAAAAATATAGTTGTGTTCCATAAGAAAAACATCAAGTTGGTATCATTTTAGTTATGAGCATAAACCTATGTAGGTATTAATGTTTGTTTATTGTGTTTATACTTTTAAAAGTATGTTAAGTTTAGTATAAATCAAAAAAACATATCTTAATTATTACATTTCATTATTAATTTAAAATAATATTGTAGAAGAAGGTGTTTATACGGCGTACGCTCAAAAACAAATATTACAATTCAAATATTAAAACAATATATAAGAGATAATGATATGATATATATATTTGTTATCGTAGTGACAAGGACTAGTAACCCTGTATAAAATATCAAGTACTTTCAGTAGATTTTACTTAAAAGTTCTACAAAAATTGTTTTTAGGTTTTTTGCTATTTCTTATATTAAAGAATATATAGGGTAAAATTAAAAACGACAATTTTTTAATTTTTCCTCGTATCTTTTAGATAAATAATTTTATTAAAATTCTAACTACGTCACTTTTAGTTTCTTCAAAATCGAGCCATAACATCTAAATCGGTTTTTAATAACTTTAGTAATAACTGAGATAGCCCATAAAAACGCCCAATTTTGCCCACCTTGTACTTTATTGGGTCAAATTCCAAAAAAATGTTCAATGTCAAATGCGACTCCACCAATCCAAATATAGAATTCTTAATTGCGGAACCACGTAAAGTCGGTGGTCCCCCAATATCACCCAGATATATTCGAGAGGGCGCCTACGCTCTGGATACAGAGCATGGCATTAAAAAAGGAAACAAGATGTGTAAAAATAAAATACAAAACGTTTTCCAAAATAAAATGACAAATCCATTAAAACGAAACGAATTAAAAGCTTTATAAAATATATTTATAATTAATAAACATTTTAAATTTGCTTTATTATTTAAGGTAGGAAATAAATCTTTAATTGTGTTTCTTGTTGGTGTAGTATAAAAAAATAGTTTAAATTAAAATGACCTTTAAAATTTTAATAAGTTTGCCGCAGTATAAGTATCAACTTAACTTTAAAAATAAGTGTGTCTAACAAGGGAATAAAAATTAAGTATGCAAATCCCTTTGTTGCATAATAAAAAAAGCGAACACATTATATAGCAAAATATAGGAATATGTGTGTCGTAGCAAATATTTTTTGTATTTTAAGTTTGACTTAAAATTTTATTCGTTCGTAGAAAAATCTGGTGTATCTCTATAAAAGACACAAACTTTTATGTAATAGAATTGCACAAAGGGACAAAAATGTTTTTAATTAAGGCTTGTAATAATATTTTTCATACTGCATTTCGATTATTTGTGTGGGAAATTTTACGAGGGTGCCCCAGGATAGGTTTTTTTTTTAAATCTGGTTGTGGGCTTGCAAACCAAACAAACACTTTTTAAATAAAAATTAAACCGACTTTAGAAAAAATAATGTCGGGTAATAACAAATGGTATTAAATGGTAGGTTTAGATCTGCCTTTATTGCATGACATTTATGTCAGATAAAAATGTAGACACAGACCGTTTATATTTTCTATCTGACATAAATATCATGCACTAAATGTCAAATCTAAACCTACCATTATAAAAATCTTTTGCTCATTTAGTTATTAACATTTGGTAGTTTGGCGCCTATGGTATAGACTCAATTTTTTTATTATTATTATTTTGCTTTCCAACTTATTATTGTTACTATTAAATGGGTAAACATACCCTGACGTGTAATTCAATTGGTTTAAAACGTTACAGACGGTCATGCAAAGCTGTCAAATTGGGGGAGTCATGTTAGTTCTGGTTAGTTTTATATATATATATATATATATATATATATATATATATATATATATATATATATATATATATATATATATATATACAGGGTGATTCACGGTCAATGGTAGGTTAGACGTTTATGGAAAATGGAACATAGAATTTTTCTGAAAATTTAGCATCTTACATTTTCTTACCTGTTCTATCGATCTAACATATTTTCAGCATTGCGACGTTGCCGCTTTTATCAAAATGTTTTAGAAACTTTATTTTTTAAATGGAACACCCCTTATATTAACAAGTTTTTATATTCGCCCTTTTATTATAATACTTTTTGTTACTATTGCCCTATACCTACCTCTATCGGTTTTCGAGATAAAAAATAATTTGTGTTAAATATGGTCCAAAACATGGCCCTAATTAAACTTAAGTAAATTAGTGCTCTCAATTCATGAAAAGTTGATGTTTTTGTGGTAGTTTAGACAGACATGATGTATTTAATTTACACCGGCAAATCGACTCCATATCATACAGGGCGTGCTAAAATTACTATTATTTCCGTTATTCTTAAAAGGGGTCAAAAGATCATTTTTTCAAATGAAACCCCTGTATATTACTGAAAAAAATTAAAGATGAAGAAGAACGCTTTAAGATGACATATCATGTTCCTATACCTAAATCATCAAGTTTTCTTAATAAGCCGCTTTTTTGTGAAAAATTATTTTTTAAAGAATTTAGTTTTAAGTAACCATGGAAATATCAAGCTTATGACACTTTGGTGACTTTTATAAGTAACTTATAAACAGTTATTGACAGTTTTTAAAATAATCTTCCATAATGAAACGTGATAAAAAAATTGGGTTTCAAGAAAAATTTGAACTAAATGTTTTCTGTATTTTTAAGAAGAATAAAATTAGCTTTTTTATTTATGATGACACACTTAATACTCAGAGATATCTCAAAATACTAAGGAATACTGTTACCGTTTTTGTCGATAATTTGTCTTTAGAGGAATATAGGAATTCGTGCTTTCAACTGGACGGATCGCCAGCTCATTGTACCCAGAAAGTTTCCAGGGAACTTTACGAAATGTTTTACGATCGTTGGTTTAGGCGCTTGGGGCCATGGGATTGGCCACCGAGATCACCCGATTTCACGCAGCTTGACTTTTTTGTTTTTGGGTGTTTTAAAAGAAAGGGTGTACATTACTCCAGTGCCTACTAAAGAAAAACTGCGACGGCGAATAGTGCGGTGTATTGAAGATCTGGATCCCCATCAAATTGAAAAAGCAACCACGAGTCGTGTACAAAAGCACATTTTAAAATGTTTAGAATGTAATGGACATTTTCAGCATTTATTTTAAAAATTTGTTATTTTAGTTGTTATTTTTAATTCGTCCTAATTATGTTATTTTCTGTACTTTCACATGTTAATTTAATTATTTTATAGTCTTACAAACCTCGTTCATTGGTCTTAATTCAGCGGCTAACCTACCATCGACCGTGAATCACCCTGTATATATATATATATATATATATTTAACTAACCACCATAACCACCCCCAATGTCAATCAATCAAATTACACGTTCCTGTGCTTTTGACTCTAGTTTCTCTTTTAGTTCGGCGAAAAGGGAAAATTTTACCTCAAATAATAACAAGTAATCTTTTCTTTTTTTTTTTGTATTATCTGAGCATATACCTATTTATATAAACATATACCTATTTAGAAACAAAGAGAAAAATAGGTCTAGAACCTTATTCTTTAGCGATACTGAGTTTTTTTTTTATGGGGCATCATTCAAATAAAAAAGATTTTTAAAATCGGCTTACAAACGCCAGACTAATCGCGTAACATACACCACAAGAAAAATATACTGGTAGATTGAGAACCTCCGCGTTTTTGAAATTAGTTTAAAAAATCTTGATTCACACAAAAAGACGGGTACATCGCGCTTCGCGGCTCAGGGGTCTATCAGAGCTATTTTTGAAACATAAACAAAGAGGACCACTAAAAAGGGAAACAAAAAGATTAGGAAAAAACGTAATGTACAATACAGGTTAAGTAAGTTAGGCTTTTGTTTTAAAAATCAAGAAAGAAGACAAAAAAAATAACGGTTAAGACCTTTGTTTTTTTAAGGAGCAGATAGCATTCATTACATTAATGTTGTTTGAAATTAAGACCTCCGGTAATTAAATTGGATTCTAAGAAACACGTCCAGTAAAATCTGGATACAACCCTTGTTGGTATAGACAGAATATAATACCAGTGTAACCAGAAATTTATTAAAATAATAAGAACAAAAATATTATTCTTTTACCACACTTTGCACCTTAATTCATACATTAACATGCTGTTGATATCTCAAAAACCAACAATAATTGAGATATTGTGTGTTATAGTAACAATTTTTATAAATTAACAGCATAACAGTACCTTTATAAAATGATTTTTTTAGTTAAAAAATCCTAAAAAATAACCAGTTATTTTAATTTTAAAATGCTTTAACCGCGGTATATTTTATAATTCCATTTGCATTAAAATTGCCAATTTATAAAATTAAAGCTAGTTTATATTTTAATTTTGCTTAGTAATAAACTTTTTTTCATAAAACTCTTGGATTTTTACATTATTTTTAATTAAAAAAGCCATCCGTAATATTTTTATTTAATAAAGCCGCATTATTTTAACTAACTCCATATGTCTGGACACGGTATAATAAATCTTACTGTCCCGCAACCAAAAAATTATTTTACATAACTGAAAAATTTGCATAAAAAATTTTATTTATGTGCATCCAATTTTAAGGAAAGGCAAAAAAATAGAAGGCCATGTTTTATACATCTTTATTTTAAATTTAAATTTTGCCTTAGTAATAAAATAATAGCAAAAATTTAATTGGAAAGTAGGATAGCAGATAATATTATGTATATAATATAAAGTAAATAACCCAAACTTACCAGAGTTTAAGCAAGTTTGTTAATATTTTTTTGTAAACAATTGCAAAACAAAAGGAAGTAAACAAAATAATAATTTTTACTCGCGTGCGCAAAATAGTTATTGTATGCACTCGTTTGCGTGAAGCTGCGTCCAGACTTGCAACAATTCGCCAAACATCCGTCCAAACAAACTAACCCATTTGCACGCTCCATTGATGCAAAAAACCGACACGCTCTTAATCACAGCGGAATTATTTTCCAAGCCCTTGGAACGACGTAAATTCCGTCCACGTCCACATCCGAGCTATGTGAGGCTATGTGGCGCGCTATACAGTGCGGCGAATTGTTGCAAGTCTAGACACAGCATAAGACTGACAAATACTATTTGATGCTGCAAAATGAGGACCTTCAAATCTAAACGCAGTTTTTGATAAAATACAATTTTTAGAATACCTTACAATTTTTACTGCCCGTTTTTTCTTTATAAATTAAAAAAAAATTTAATTGAAATACAGGGTGCGTTTTTTAAAACTTACAATGGCTATATTTTTTAAACCACGGCAAATGTCAAAAAATAAAAAATAACGTTTCTTTAGTACCCGGGAAATATAAATGACGTACGTATGGTATTCAGAAAGTTTTGAGATACTTTGTAACTAAACGGTGCAGGAAAGTAACATTGATGTTTTTTGTTTGTACATGTCATGACATGTCGTAGTCCTACATAGTTATTAGTTAACTATCAGTTTTGCGCCAGTTCGTGTCCAGAGATTTTAGCGCAATGGCGTCGTGGACTTTATCGAGTGATGTACAATTTTGAAATACAACTTTTCACGTGGGTTATCTCAAGAACAGTGCTTAGAAGACATGAAGCCTATACTTGGTGATGACTGTCCAGCTCGTGCGACCATATACAGATGGTACAAACAATTTCAGCGAGGCTCGTTTTGGCTTGAAGACGCCTCACGCTCAGGTCGACCGTGTGAAGTAGTTACCCCAGAAAACATATCTGCCGTCCAAAAAGCTATAGAAACAAACCGACGAATTACCTATCGACAGATAGAAGAGACATTGAACCTTAGTTTAGCAACATTATACACGATCATACATGACCACTTGGGTTTTAGAAAAATTTGTACTCTTTGGGTTCCACACAATTTAACTCCCGAGCAGCAGACACAAAGAGTGAATTGGTGTAAAAAAATGTCCAAATTGCAGGAGGGTAAATCTAAAGACATAGTGTCGATCGTCACGGGAGATGAAACTTATCTTTATTATTACGACATCCCAACTAAACAACAGAATAAGATATGGGTTTTCGAAGGTGAAGAAACTCCGACCGAAGTTCGCAAATCAAGATCTGTAAAAAAATAATGATAGTTGTTTTCTTTGATTCAAGAGGAAAAATTGAACGTGTTGTGCTCCGAGAACAGAAGACCGTAAATGCTCTCTGGTATACTACAGTATGCCTTTCAAAAATTAGAGAAAAGTTAAGAGTGATTCGCCCAAACTCACAACTCGCTAGTTGGTACCTTCATCATGACAATGCCCCACCTCATCGAGCTGAACTTACCAGTCAATTTTTGATAGATGCAGGCTTGAGACTTTGGAACATCCGCCTTATAGCCCCGACTTGGCGCCGTGTGACTTTGGGTTGTTTCCTTTTGTCAAGAGCCAACTGAAAGAACAAAAGTTTAAAACTGAAGACGCGCTATTGGAGGCCGGGGATAAAATATGCGCTGAAATTTCAAATGAAAAGTGGAAAGCTATTTTCAGTGACTGGTTTGTTAGACTGGAAAAGTGTATTCAATGTGGTGGAAATTATTTTGAAAAATGCAAATAAATGTACGTTTATCTCAAAACTTTTCGAACACCCTACGTATTTTTCGAAACACCTCTATCAACCTCTTTAGCTGCAATGGGACATTTTCCGGTACTCTTTATGAATAATGAAGCATTTTTTTAATTTACAGGTAGTATTTGATTTTACTTCAATTTTTTTATGACCAACGAAAAGCATTTTTATAAGCTTTCCAGAGAGGTGTTACAAAGGAAGTGTTGCCATTTAAGATTTTAAAGTGGCTGGGGGTACAGCTTAGAGTGTTGATAAAGGTGTTTCGAAAAATTCGTCATTTATATTCCCCCGGGGAAAAGAGAAACGGTATTTTTAATTTTTTGATGTTTGCCATGATTAGGAAAATATACCCATAGTAAGTTTTAAAAACCGCACCCTGTATATTATATCTATGTATTTATAACGTAATATTTTTTCCTAACAACTATTTAAATATAAATAATAAAACGCAAACTTGTTACACATATAAGATAGTTCTCCCTTCTTCTACCTACCAAAAGAAAAAATAAAGAACTAATTTACTATAATCTAAGTAAATTATTAACTTCTTATTTTATTCTACTGACGTATATGCAATAATATCACGTAGTAATCAATAAACGCCACACAACCTATTTCGTTTTAAAGGGTAATAAATCCTAAAAATAGTAAGCCTGTGTGTAAACTTTTTGCTAAACCTAATCTTAAAGCATGCCAATTTTTCCAGTAACGTAAAGTATATTCAGTTTTGAAATTTGTTTTGCATACATTAAATCTTGCGTTTTTTTAAAATTAATTTTTAATAATATTTATTCAGTTTTTAAAATATACCATAAAAACATCGTTTATAATATAATTTATGCAAATAAAGTATATTTATAAAAAAAACAAATGTGTATGTTTGTAATAAAACACTTTGTTTTTTTTTTTAATTTTAGTGTGTGCTCAATTCAGGTTGTCTAACGAAGAATTGCCGCGAAGGATTTTTTGAAAAAGAGGCTGTGAAAATTAGGTAACATAATAAAGTCAATGGTGGATATACAACTAGAATATTTTGACAGAACTTCCTGTTATACCAAAAGTTAAGGTTAACTTTCCTTTTAAATGGAATACATATTTCTTGGATGCCGCGTAAAATTTAAAACATATTTTATTATTACCTAATGTCTTCTACCCAAGACCAACCTTTTGACTTGGTTTTAAATTTTATGTCAAGTTTGCAAGCCATTAATATACTATACATTTTTTTGAACAAAAACGCCTTTAAAAGGAATTGGAAATAAATCTCTTGTCTTCTTCTGTTTTAAGTAGACTGTTTTAATTTTTTAACAATTAATCAATACAGGGTGGTCAGAAATATTCGATATATCGATAAAAAAAGTTAATTTTTTCAAATGGTCACACCTATCTTTTATTACCTTATCCTGTAAGGTATTCAAAATAGGGGTATATGATTTAAATGTGGACTAAGAAATCGTTAAACTAAAATTTTTACAAACCTTAGATTTATATTGGGGTATAACGGTCTGATCTTGTTCAGCCTTAAAGACCTTATATTAAAATTTCGGTAGCTAGTCTGTAAGGGTTTTTTATTTTTTTGATGACGCGGTATGTATTTTTTAATAGCAAAAATTAATAATCTTTTCTCTCGGGTAAGTTTTATGGTCAACTAATTATTCCCGTTTGTAAATGTTTCTTTAAGAAAAGCTAATGTAGATAAGATAAATTATAAAAATTAAGATGATAAGAACATATTTTTATATAGAGCACAAATTTACAAATCTAATAGTTGCACAAATAAAACTATTCAAACTTCTTCCACTGTACAAATAATTAAAGTAAAGTCTTTTAAGCCTTGGGTACGATAACTAGCATTAGTGTCGAGCAGCTCATTTAAATAAACAATTTCTTTTATTCTCGTATAAAGATCAAAGACAGCGCTCTCACATTTGTCGCTCAACGATGCCCGCTGACGCTTAGTATCGTGGCCGAGTACTTTAGGTAGACTTTCGATCATTGCGACCGATACGACCGCTACGACTGATGCGACATTGCGGCCAGTCGTATAAGTACCCCTTTAATGTATTTCTTTTGAAACATCTGTAAAGGTACGCGACTACGACAAGTGCGGCCACAACGACCCACGCAGCCATTCGACACTACCGCTATAGAAGCAGTCAGGTCGCATAGTCGCTACGGGTCGCACGTGTTTATATTATTTTTGTTACTTTTATTCTGTTTGAAATGGCTTCTTTTTCAGCAACGATGACGAAAAATTGACATAATTTGTGGCTCAGGACCCACCGCGGAATGACTGTAGTCTGTCTTTCTATAGAGACACCAAAGTAAGGGACAATATTTGAAAGATATTGCAAGAAATATAATGACTACAATTAGGTCATAGTCATTTTGTTCCTCTGCCAGTAATAACTGATGGTGCCTAAGTTTTTTAAGCGTTCATCATTGATATACTTTGAATGTGTCCACTATACACCTTCAGAAAAGTTACACAACAAATACAAAAAACAAGTCGTTGCTGTATAGTCGCAACTATCGCAAGAGGGCACAGATGCGACAAATCGCAGTGGTTGTTTAGTTGTAGCCGCATCTAGTCGTAGTCGCGCCCGTTGAAACTTTACCTTTAGCTATTAGCGCAAAAACGACCGAGGATATTTGACAACGGATGTCTCTTGCATCACGTCTCCGCTGCAACGAGTTAAAATATTGTTTGCGCCATAAAAAAAGTGAGATGAATTTATTTAAGCGGCGTGTGTTACCTAGTCTCTTTTTTTCGATGCGTGTATTGAACCAGCGTAAGCTACACACCCGAAGGCGATATGTTGGCAGCGCTTTGATATAAAGTATTGCATTGTGTTGCGGGAATGTAAGACTACTATGTATTTATTTATACGTTTCTTTTTTCTTTTATTTAGCCAATTGTTTTTCTGGTTTTATTATTTTTTAATTATATTTATCCTTGTAAGGTTTTGTATATTTATATTTTTATTTAAAAAGTAATTTAACGTAGCCCACAAAAAAAGATAATATAACTGAGAGAGTTTTTTGTAGGACAAATTATCGTTTTAAGGGGTCTATTGCCTTTATTTTAGTAGAATAAATAAAAGTATTAACCATCTTTTACATAAAACGCGCTTTGAAGTTTTGCATCTTGCTGTAGACAAAAAAATCTAAAAAAATTTTTTTAAATCATTTTTATCCTTGTTGGTCTTAAACATTTTTGCATGTTATGTCGTTAAGCTTAGCGGTAACATGTTGTTAAATGAAAAATAAAAATAAATAAAAGAAAACGTTTGGGCAGATATTTGTTTTTTAAATAGGATTTTTAAAGTTTTAAAAAATTGTTTGTTTTTAAAACAAAATTTATTTTCTAGTTCTAAATTAAAATTTAATTTTTGTGCCCACACGAAAATTCATAGTTGTTTTATTGTGCAGCGGAGTTGAATAACTATATCTATAACAAAATTAATAATTTATAATTTAAATAACTTTGGAAAACTTTTGTATTATTAATTTTACGAAAAAAACGGTTATTCTCTATAAAAACTTTTGCATGGTCTTAAACCCAAAATGCAAATATCAGATAATAATTTCTTGCAGTGGAATACAAGAGATGTCAAAAATATAAATTTTAAGTTTTTGTTTTAGATCATGCAGATTTTTTTATAAAGAAGATTTTTTCCTAAAATTAATAATATGGTGCGAACTTAAGTTTTTAATTTAAAATTAAATGTGAGGAAAATATTTTGTTAATATGAGTATTTAAAAATAATATATTTATTTAACATTTAAAAACTTTGCCAATATTTTTTGACAGTAGAAAATAAATCACAGATCTCTTTGTTAAGTCCTAATTAAATATTCCATTGTAATATTTTTACGCTTTTCATTTCTCTATTTATACAAATGAAATCTGACAGCTAAAAGTTTTCTGACTTCTTTGTTCCTTTCCAGTTAAGAAATTTCTTTTAAAATAAAACTTTTAAAAATAGTTGTTCTTTGTGATTCAAAGATTTTTACTTTTACTAAAAACCTGACCGCACTAAGGCTAACATTAAACATCCCCTTCAAATTTACACCTAAGGAAATAAATATTGATAAGTAAACCCTTTACAGTTTTCGCTTAAATAAATACTAACTACTTCTTGGCATGGTCATCTATTTAATTCTATAGTAATTAATAACATCTTTTATATTTTTATGACTCAACATTATTTTTTGAAAGAAAAATTGGTCAATGCATTAGTGTTGCAACTAAAGATGAATATTGTACGGATCTGACAAAAAAAAATGTAAAAAGTATATTAAAAATATTAGAAAAACAATAACGTTTTCTTATTATAAGCTTTAAATTTATATAAATATCATTTATCTGGATTAATATAATATAACATTAATAATTAAAATTCTTATATCAATAATAAGGTGCTCTAAGTATTAAATTATGTTATGTTAATTTTCACCTAAGAGAACGAAAATACTAATAAAACATAATTCTAGATAATAAGACATTATTGAATAAAATTAATTTCTGTATTATTGGATTAACCTACATTTTTACTTAATCTCCCAACAGAAGATATCGCACATCTAGATTAAAACAGTAAGATCTCAAAAACAAAATTTGTTTGAAAAGTGTCGAAAAAGTAGGTTTTGCAAAGCTATATGCAATAATGTGTTCACGAATTTTTTAATAGATGAAAAATGCACTTTACTTATTAATAATCCGCAAACACATTATTGCATGTAGCCTCGCGAGAATCACTTTTTGTCATTAGTGTGCAATATGTAGGGAACGGACTGACAAGATGATGAGGGCGTGCAAAACGAAACATACTAAACTGCTATTTCTTGATCCATTATATAACTACACCAACCATTTTGTTTATAAATATGAAAATTAAAAAAAAGCTTAACAGTGGAGAGGTGCGGCAAGCCCTGCACAGCGGGTAACGCTGTCCACCTTCCTATTTTCTAAACGCCACCTTCTAAACGGTACAATATCTATCACTTGATAGATATCGTACCGTTGATGTAATTTTTCTCCCGTGAAAATTCAAACGTACGTACGGTACATAAGTATTAATTTGCATCAATAATATACATAACAAAATCTAGATAATTGATTGTATTTAAACATGCAATAATAAAATATTATGTTTTGTAAGTTTTTTTTTTTAAAATTAGCAAATTCAAACAAAAAATGCGATATTGGGCAAGACCACCCAGACAAAATTGCCCTTGCCAAGGTTGCACCAAACAAAATATTTGCGATTTAGCTGTGTAAATATTATAATTTTGTTAGTGAAGACTGGCACAATTTAAAAATCTTTTTAAGATTTATGTACTATTAGATTTATTAAACACAGCACAACCGAGTTCAATTTGTAACATTTTTTTCTGGTAATAGTACTGCCAATAATAGTACAAAAATCTTAAAAATGATTTTTATAAAGAATATAAAAAAATAGTGTATTCTTTTATGTTGGGTTTTACCTTTTAGTCTTATGCCCGTAATGTTTCATTTATAAAAAAAAATGTTATACATACCTTAACAACGCAATTTTTATTGAAGACTTGTGGTAGATTTACATCTGAAATTTATTGCATGATATTAATGTCAGACAGACAATTCTGGCTAATGTAAACGGTCAAAAATGTTGTCTGATAGAATAGAATACAGGGTGTCAAAATTCTTATTTTAGCTATTTTTAAATATTTTATTTACTATTATTAAATTTTTTTACAATATTAGGTAAACGGGTTATTTTTAAAGTAAACAACCAAAAGCTACTTATGTTTTTGCTGTTGAATATAGAGGGAGCTACCTGCATTACTTTACTTTTGTTTTAAGTGTCATTAGTTTTTGTGTTTTCAAAATATTTTAAACTAAACGTATAAGACGTATAGTTTAAAATAAAGTTCTCCAATAAAAAAGCATCCTTCGCATTCCTTTACGCTTTATTTAGGCCACCCGGGTTTCTCTTCAAGGTATGTACACATATTGGACTTAATTATGCCTGTAAAATGGTATTTTTAATTATATCAAAAACAAATTATTTTTCATTTAAGTTTTTGTTTATAATCTGAAAAAGAATAATTAGAAATGCCAAATAATATATATGGTGTAAAAATATAAAAAAATCTAAAAAATAGTTTAACTAGTTGCAAAATTCAAATGCGGACAAAATATTTAAAGGTAATTAAGTAACGCAAACAATAAACTTTTATGTAAGAAAAAATTAGGATGTCTTGTATTTTACTGTTTGAAAAATAAAATAAATTATTAAAACAAAAATTTAAAAATTAACCTAATTTTTCCTTTTCATTAAAAATCAGAACCAACAAAACATATCAAACTCTTTTATTAGTTTCCTATGCGTAGTTTGGTATTTTCCCTGTATTTTTAAATTTAAAAAAATATTTTTTTGATTCTAGACTATCCTGTATATAATATGACGATTCTTATTATGGGTTTTATTACTTTAAATAAAGCAAACATTTTTATAGAAAAAACCTGTTTAAAATATTAAAAACATAAAAGCTTAAAGGTTAGGTCATAATCATAACTAACTATTATTATTTTTTAGATATATGCTTTGGTAATTTATTACTTACTCTAAACTGCATTTACAATGAGCCAAAGTATAACTAACAAATACATACCAAAGTCGTATATAATTATGTATTTTGTTGGTTTTTAATAATTTTTAACTTTAAATCTTTTAATTAGTCAAAAGAAAATCAGCTTAAGAACATCCGATGTCTTTTACAATTTCAAAAAGAAAAGAAAATTCATTTGGGAAGTTTAAAAATAATGAATATTCATTTTCTTTTAAGGAGTTGTGTTAGCTCATTTCAAGAATTTAGCCGTTTTAGTTCTAATTACTTTACTAATTGTAGCTTTTCTACCATCTAAACAATAATTTTTTAGCCTTACCAAACTTTGCTAATTAAAATATGGTGTGATGGTGTATTTTACTTGATTTTGTGTCTACATTTAAAGAAAATATGGGATTAACTTAACAAATAATTTTGTAGTTTTGAAAGGGTTAAAAAAATTAGTAAATCTTTATCAATTCCTTAATATGAACCCTCTATGGGAACAATGCACTTTAAATAAAGGTTTTGACGCGTTCCTGAAAAAAAAAACAAAAATTATTGTTCATACAATACTTAGCCTATAAAAATGTTTTTTCTGCTAACCTGAAAAATTGCTATTATTTACTCCATTCTCATAACAAGAAAAATATTTCTCTTCCTAGGTAAATAATGATAATAAAAAAAACCTAGGTCAATATTAAAAAAATAAAAGAAATTACTAATGCCAAATTTAAAATTGTTAATATATTAATGTTAGCGGTAAAAAAATTCTATACATAGATACCTCAGGTGAGAAGCTATTATTTACCTTGGTAAATAATAGCTCACTTTCACCCTAGGTATATAATATACTATTACATAATTATTTAATTTTTAAACATGATTTATCCTTAAAGTAATGTTCTTTTTTTTTATTTTTAAAAAATAGTTTTTTCCAATTTGACGTATAATGTTTCTGCAGAATATTTTAATTATTATGTTCGAAAACAATGAAATTTTAATATAAGATCAGTTTTTATCAGTGATGTCACTACTGTTATAATCTTTGTTTAAATCTTTGGCTCCTTGACCTCTGATTTCACCAAATGTTTGCATACATACTACGAGATCCGAATAGAAAGCGATTTTTACCCATATGTTTAACAGTATATTGGCAATAGTATTGGCACAGGGTTGCCTAAAATATTATATATCAAGGCTATATTTAAATTAAAAATAATCTCATATTTGACACACCCTGTATAGTGACAAGCCTTTTTTTTGTAAGTAACTTAATATTAAATATTTCATTATTTTATTCTTTTAAAGTAAACATAACTTTTATTATATTGTGTAAGAGCAGAATAGTTCTTTATAATGTATAAAAGTTTTAATTTTCTTAAAATGTTTTTAATTTTATTCTGAACAAAAGCCAAATAATGTTTTGTTTAAATTTAATCTCCCAGAAAACAAATAAAGCATAAAAATGCGTGTTTTTACTTTTTGATGAACTTCAACATGGTGCAGTTTTATCAAAATTGGCAAGGACTTGGGATAGTTTCTTTGTTAGACTACTATGCTTAATATCTTAATTTATACATATTTGCTAGTAGATGAGCAATACCAGTACCAGGCCAATTTAGCCCTTTTCTAGCTCTATTTATTTAGCCGCCCAAAATTTGAAATTAAAGGTTTAAAAACAGCTCCAAAGTGGTCACAAAATGGTCACTAAGTGTGACAAATTGGTCATCCATGCACCAACTTTTGCAGCGTGTTTAAAATAATCAAAACATTTTTAGCGCCTCAAGTTAATTACACGTGGCTTAATCAAAAGGATGCAGTTGGTCACAAAATTGTCAACGTTGGTCGAGATAATTAATTGGTCAGCAAGATTAAAGGATTTCTGTCTTAAAAGAAGACGTTATTTAAGGACGAGAAAATATTGTGAGCGACCCAAAATTAAAAATTTTTGATTCAAAAAATAAATTCTGACAACTTGTAAAAACTAGAGAATTGGTAATAGGTATTTAATATTTGGTCTACTAGTTCCCAGAATTTGTTTCTTAAATTTAAAATTTTTAATTTTGGGCGGCTCAAAAATTCTTGTCCTTAAATGTTTATTAATCATACTGACCAATGTTAACCAATTTGTGGTCAACTGCATTCTTCTTGATTTTTAAACACGCTGTAAAAGTTGGTGTATGTGGTGGATGACCAACTCGTCATATATAGTGACCATTTATGACCATTTCGCGACTAATTTGGAGTGTTTTACAAAACTTAAATTTTACATTTTGGGCCGCTAATGGATGGGGCTTATTAAAAAAGCGCCTCAGATTAATCATATGTTATGTCTTATCATCACGCAGGAAAAATAACTAGAACATGTTATTATCGGTTTTTTGCCATTTGACCTCTAGCTTTGACTTCAGATTCGTGTTCCGCGAAAAAACTATGTGGGAAAATATTTGTCGACTCACAGCACAGACAATTTTTTTTATCTTGTGAAACATTATTTTTTTTATTTTATTTTGTTTTTTTCGGTTTTTGCAGTTTTAACTTTATATCCGTGTTTTTGCAGAAATATGCAAAAAATAATTTTCCGACACCTAGCACAGACAACTTTTTTTGTTCTGTGAACCTGTGTTATTGACCAATGTTTTATAAACACAAAAACAGTGTGTCTATTTAAGTTGGCGTCATATGAGAAACTTTTTAATAATAATTTTAAGAAAAAAGTAATATAAAAAAAATATGCATTGTCCAAAACTTAAAATGTAAAAAAATAATAAACTATTTGAAATTTTGGGAAAATCACAAAAATGTGCAACTTTGTAAGACCGGAAACAACAATAAACTGGAAATATTAATACTTTATTAAAAGCGTCCTAAAATGTTCTTTCAAACAAGACTAAGTTTATTTAAATCGGCTAAGGAAAATGGAAGTTGCTTAATTTTTGTCCAATCAATATTCGTCCCTTTTCCTACTCTTTATTTGGCAATATGGAGAAAAATGCCTTATACCAAGAAGATTTCAAATTTTTTCGAAATTGTAATAATTTTATTTATGATATAAGTTATTAAAAATTAAAAATAAAAGAGTTTTTTCTATTTATGGCAACCGTTACTCAACCTAGCGGTTTCTCTTGACCATATTTACTAAATATTTTTTTGGAAGCCGTACTTTTAACAGTTGCCAAGATACAGCCGCGGTACTTGCTTAATTGCCCACCCTGTACATTGTTCTTGTTTTGGTGACACTAAATTTAAGAAGTTCATTTAAAACCGGTTGTCAAGTTATAAATTTATACCCCCTTAACTTTTTTATTTTTATTGTACAAAACAATTAAAAATATTAGTTTGTTGGGTTAATTCTTTAGTTTCTGAATTAGTTATCAGATTTTAATATTTTTTTTTAATATTTTAGATATACAGGGTACGACAAAAAGTAAGATTTTTTTAAATGAAATAACCTATATATTTTTTTCACCATTAAAAAGATCTTTCAAAAACTTTAAAAAAATACTACCTTTCATATACCTATCTCAATTAGCTTTCGAAATATGGCCATGCAAATCTAAAGAACAATTTTTAACTTCATTTAGAAACGTAATAATCTTGCATCCCCCTAACTTTTTTATTGTTTAACGTAAAAAGAAATAAAATCATTATTTTGTTAGGATGGTTCTGTAGTATCTGTATCTTTATCAGAATTCTTTTTGTCTTAAGATATGCAGGGTACGACAAAAAGTATGATTTTTTAAAATGAAACACCCTGTATATTAAATATAAAAATAATTTAAATAGCGTTACAAAAATACCATATTTTATAGGTGTATCTCTCATGGTTTTACAAATATGGCCATAAATAAAATTATTGGGCAATTATTACCATAATACGAGTATCACCTACCTACATACTTAAAATTTACACTAATTCTTTAGATTTGAATGGCCTTATTTCCGAAACTAATAAAGATGAATATATCAAATAAAGAATTTTGCTCTTAAAAGATCTTTTTATTAGTGGTATAATACATTCCATTTAAAAAGGCACACTTTTTATTGCACCCTGTTACTTTAAGATATATTAAAAATATCATTATTGATTCAGAAAATACAAACTAATATAATAAGTTAATTTGTACAATAAAAAGTTAGACGGGGTGTAAATTTATAACTTGACACCCAGTACTTTACTCTTACCAAAATTTACATTTTTGGCCAAACCTTGTAGATGACTTATACAATTTGATATTTGATGGGTGCTTCTTGGGTTTTGGACCATAAAAAACTTTTTATAAGGAATAAATTTTTTTTCGTAAAAATTAATAATAAAAAAGTCATCCATCTGACGCCAACTTACATAAAACACACTGTACATTTTTAGGATTACATTAAGAATGCTTCATTTACCTAAAGAAGTTAAATAAAACCTTTAAAGAAACGGCATATAGTTTTAAAAATGTCATTATTACGGCCTTACAAAAGATTATCTTTTTTGATTAAATAAACTTGGTATTTTTATTATTGTCAGCTATATTAGGTTAAAACCCTGACTTATATTTAATAAATTAAAACGAAAAATGCTTTTCGTACGATGCTTTATTATCTTGGATTATGTGTTTGTATTGCTTTTGGCCCTTATATAGCTGGCTAAACAACAAAGAATGTGGTTTGCTATAAAAGTATTATATTACAAATATTAGTAAAAAAATTCTGGCCATTTTGACATTATCAACTAACAAATGCATGTTGTCTGTATTACAGTTACATTTTAGTTACCTATATTATTGGAGATAAACAAAAATATTTAACCATCGTCGGTCAAATCTGAATTATGATTTAACATATGACAATAAGATGGGTATAGCATATACGTTTTTATTATTAGTTTTATCTATTTCGGTAAAAATAAATTTATATCTTATATTAAATAAACGCAAATAACATGGTTTTATTATTAAATATAAAATGCAAATACAGTATCCATATTTGTTTTTTTTAGTAAACAAGCTTTGAATATTTTTTAAATATCTATATTCAATATGTTATGTTACTGTTTTAAATTTAAATTTCATTTTATAAATTTTATATCACTTTTTTATTTGAGGTCATAACAGCAGTAACCTGTGTCATTGACCAATATTTTATAAATACAAATATTACAAATATACTATATATTTAGTATTACATGAAGAATGGCCTATTTACCAAAACAAATTAAATAAAACCTTTTAGAGAACCGGTATATAATTTTTCTTAAAAAAATGTCATTATAAGGGTATTACGTAACAAAAATAATCTTTTTGATTAAATAAACTTGTAATTTTTATTATTATCATCAGCTTTATTAGGTTTATTGAAAATTTTATATAAAAAGCCTGACTTATATTTGATATATTAAACGAAAAAATTCTTTCGTACCATGCTTTATTATCTTGGATTATGTATTTGTATTGCTTTCGGCCCTTATATAGCTGGCTAAACAACAAAAGAATGTGGTTTACCATAAAAAGTTTATTAAAAAAATGATACTACTGGAAATTTTGGCATTATTAACTAACAAAGCATATGGTCTTTATTATAGTTATATTTGAGTATCTTATATTACTAAAAATAAACTAAAAATATTTAACCATCGGAAATATCTGTATTATGATTTATGGCATTAAAATAGGTATAGAAACACGTCCAGATTATTACTTTTAATTTGGAAAAATAAATTTATATCTTTTATTAAATAAACGCCAATACCATGGTTTTCTTATTTAATATAAAATGCAAATACAGTATCCATATTTGTTTTTTTTGTTAACAAGCTTTACATGTTTTTTAAATATCTATATTCAAAATGCTTTTTACTGTAGTAAATTTTAATGTCATTTTTTAAATTTTATGTAACTTTTTTAATTTAAGGTCATACCAACTGTAACGTGTGTTATTGAACAATATTTTATAAATACAAATATACTTTTGAGAATTACATAAAGGATGCCCCATTTACTAAAAACAAATTAAATAAAACCTTTAAGAGAACCGGCATAATTTTCTCTTGAAAAAAATGTCATTAATAGGGTATTACGTAACAAAATTCATCTTTTTGATTAAATAAACTTTTATCTTATTATCTATTTATTAAATAAACTAAAACATATTTAACCATCGGAAATACCTGTATTATGATTTATGGCATTAAAATAGGTAGGGTTTCTTAAAAATTGGCATTATAAGGGGACGTTAAAAAAATATATATTTTTTTGATTAAATAAACTTGTTATTTTCATTATTATCATCAGCTATATTAGGGTTTATTGAAAGTTTTATATAAAAACCTGACTTATATTTGATATATTAAATGAAAAATTCTTTCGTACCATGCTTTATTATCTTGGATTATGTGTTTGTATTGCTTTCGACCCTTATATAGCTGGCTAAACAACAAAAGAATGTGGTTTACTATAAAGGTAATGTATTACAAATATTGGTTTATAAAATAAAATATTACTACTGAAAACTTTGGCATTATCAACATACTATATGCATATGGTCTTTATTACAGTTATATTTGAGTATCTTATTAGTAGTATATTATTACCACTGATGTTACACGAGGCGAGGCTTCAACCGACGCATTTAAAGTGTAAACTGGAAAAATGACAAGCCTGCCGCCAAGCAGCCGCAAAAGCGGTACGAAAATTTTAGCATGCCATGGTTTCTCTTATCCGTAGGTATGTTACTTTATGCTAAAACATATTTAACCATCGGAAATACCTGTATTATGATTTATGGCATTAAAATAGGTATAGCAATACGTCCAGATTATTACTTTTATCAATGTTGGTAAAAATAAATTTATATCTTTTATTAAATTAACGCAAATACCATGGTTTTATTATTAAGTATAAAATGCAAATACATAATCCATATTTGTATTTTTTTTTGGTTAACAAGCTTTGAATATTTTTTAAATATCTTTATTCAATATGTTTTTTACTGTTTTAAATTTTAATGTAATTTTTTAAATTTTATATCACTTTTTTGTTTGAGGTCATACCAGCAGTATTCTTTGTTATTGACCAATATTTTATTTATACAAATATACTTTTTAGTATAACATAAAGAATGCCTTATTTACGAAAACAAATTAAATAAAACCTTTAAGAGAACCAGCATATACTTTTTCTTAAAAAATGGCATTATAAGGGTATTACGTAAAAAAAAATATCTTTTTGATTAAATAAACTTGTTATTTTCATTATTATCATCAGCTATATTAGGTTTATTGGAAGTTTTATATAAAAAAACCTGACTTATATTTGATATATTAAACGAAAATATTCTTTCTACCATGCTTTATTATCTTGGATTATGTGTTTCTATTGCTTTCGACCCTTATATAGCTGGCTAAACAACAAAAGAATGTGGTTTACTATAAAAGTAATGTATTACAAATATTGGTTTATAAAATAAAATAATACTACTGAAAACTTTGGCATTATCAACATACAAATGCATATGGTCTTTATTACAGTTATATTTGAGTATCTTATATTAATAAAAATAAACTAAAACATATTTAACTATCGGAAATACCTGTATTATGATTTATATCATTAAAATAGGTATAGCAATACGTCCAGATTATTACTTTTATCTATGTTGGTAAAAATAAATTTATATCTTTTATTAAATTAACGCAAATACCATGGTTTTATTATTAAGTATAAAATGCAAATACATAATCCATATTTGTATTTTTTTGGTTAACAAGCTTTGAATATTTTCTAAATATCTTTATTCAATATGTTTTTTTAATGTTCTAACATTTAATGTAATTTTTAAATTTTATATCACTTTTTTTGTTTGAAGTCATACCAGCAGTAGTCTTTGTTATTGCCCAATATTGTATAAATACAAATATACCTTTTAGTATTACATAAAGAATGCCTCATTTACGAAAACAAATTAAATAAAACCTTTAAGAGAACCAGCCTATACTTTTTCTTAAAAAATGGCATTATAAGGGTATTACGTAAAAAAAAATATCTTTTTTGATTAAATAAACTTGTTATTTTTATTATTATCATCAGCTATATTAGGTTTATTGGAAGTTTTATATAAAAAAACCTGACTTATATTTGATATATTAAACGAAAAAATTCTTTCGTACCATGCTTTATTATCTTGGATTATATGTTTGTATTGCTTTTGGCCCTTATATAGCTGGCTAAACAACAAAAGAATGTGGTTTACTATAAAAGTAATGTATTACAAATATTGGTCTATAAAATAAAATAATACTACTGGAAATCTTGGCATTATCAACAACATAACAACATAAACAAACAACAAATGCATATGGTCTTTATTTCAGTTATATTCGAGTATCTTATACAGCGTGTCTTACCAAATGGGAAACTTTTTAATATTAATTTTACGAAAAACAGTGTCTTATAAAAAGTCCTGCTTAATAAGAAAATACATTTTAACAAAAATATTTGAAGGTTGGATGTACTGAGTGGCTTAAAAATAACTTTTTTCAAACTAAAATTAGGGTTATTTTCTAACTACGGTACCAAACTTTAAAGGGTAATTTCTTATGTCGTTTTATAAAGAAAAAATTCCATAAACATATGTCCGGAGTGGCTTTGTTTCTGAGATACAGGGTCTAAAATTATTTTTTTAATTCTGTTTTTTTAATATCTTATATACAAAGCCAAAAAAAGTACTGCACTAAAATGTAATATTTTTAGTTGTTTTAAAGAAAAAATGTATAAAAACTACATAAAAGCCAGTGGCGTACATTTATTTCTCAATAATATTGGCTGTTGTGCCCACTGTACGCCACTGGATTTTTATGCAGTTTTTATATCTTTTCTTATAAACCAACTAAACTTTTGAGTGTTGTACATTATTTTGTATCTGGCTTCGTATTTAAGATATTTAAAAAGAAACAGACTTTTAAAAACATATTTAACGCCTTGTAACTCAGAGACAATGCATCTCCGGACATACGAGTATGTTTATAGGAACTTGAAACATAAAATGACATTAGAAATTACCCCTAAAAGTTTGGTACTGTAGTTAAAAAATAATCCATATTTTAATTTGGAAACAAGTCAGTGGAAGGAGCATAAAAAACAGAATAAAAGAACACAAAACATCAATTTTAAATGGTTTAAAAACACAGGCATTTCAACACATTGTATAGAACAAAACCACTGTATAGATCTTAATAATGTTAAACTACTCCATAGAGAAAACAAAGGTAAAAATTAAATTTATATGAACAACTAGAAATTAAAAAATCACTTATAGACAATACAACTCTTTCTACCAATGATCAAATAAATTTCGCAGATATGCCAATTATAAATAAATTTATTACCACATCTGGGCCGCATAATAAAACCCCTAATAATATTTTATAGACCTTTTTGGGAAAAACGTGTTAAATGGTTCTGTTTGTAAATATTTCTCTTTTTAAGTTTAGTATACGAAGTACTCTTGATGAAGCCCTAAAAAGGCGAAACAATTGTAGAGTAATGCTCTAATAATTTTGAAACATTAAAAAGCATTTTTTCTATTTAGTATTAATATTTAAAAAATGTTTCACAAAAACCAACTGCGGATACAATTCAGTGAAGTAAAAAATATTTAACAAAATTGGTAATACCTGTATTATAATTTATGACATTAAAATAGGTATAGCAATACGCCCGAATCATTACTTTTATCTATTTCGGTAAGAATAAATGTATATCTTATATTAAGTAAATGCAAATAACATAAATATAAAAATATTGATGATATTACTGGCCATTTTGACGTTATCAACTAACAAATACATTTGGTCTACAATACTTATATTTTGGTAACTTATATTATTGAAAGTAAACTAAAATAATATTTGACCATATCGGTAATACCTGTAATATGATTTATGACATTAAAATAGGGATAGCAATACGTCCAGATTATTACTTGTATCTATTTCGGAAAAAATAAATTTATGTCTCATATTAAATAAATGCCAATAACATGGTTTTATTAATAAATATAAATTAAAAATACATTATCAATATTAGTTTTTTTTAATAAGCTTTGAATATTTTTTTAAATATCTATGATTATTATATGTTCTGTTTTAAATTTTAATTTAATGTTTTTTATTTAAAATATGTGTGTTTTTTTACATTTTTATTTGGTGGCGTTAAACCAATCAAAAAATATACTTTTTACAAAAATTATTGCATATATATTTTTGATTGTTTTCATAAGCTTTCATTTAAAAAGGCCACATCTATTTTAATAATTAGGTAATTAAAAAATTTTAAAGGAAAGTTATTTTATAACTATGTAGTATCCTTTGTTTTGAATACATTTTAAAGGAATTATAATTTCTATTAATTGCTATGTATAATGTGCTGTTAAAGAGAAGTAATCAAATTTGTTATTTTCAATTATAAGATGTGTGTAAAAGTAAAAATTTATTAACAAATAAGACTACTCCTTTTTAACATCACATCATACAGAACGATTTAAATTTATTTATTTTCATTAAGAACTTTTAATTACCTTGAAGAATGTATTGTTTATAGTAAATAATAACGGTTACGCCAAAATTATAGCTTTACTTCTCCTTCACATTTTCCTTTTTAACTGTCCTAATATCTTAAATATCTTAAATATTAAAAGGGATATGACAATTTAAATAAAAGCATTTTTATATTGAAGCCTATACATACAAACCCTGTATATTATTTTATTTTTAGATTCTTTTTAAAAATTCTAAACAAATTTTGTTTACGATGTCCTATACATATATTTAACTGTACCGAATATATTAAATGCTTTTCAAATTTAGTGCGAAAATTAACAATAAAAATAAAAAAAAACTGTTTTGATTGCAGAAATTCGCTAAAACACACTTAAAAATTTGTAAACAACAAAATTATTAGTATTATTGTGGAAGATGTTTAAAATGCTTTCTGCATAGGTCTCAAAAACATTCTTATTCTAAAAAATATAATACACAATAATTTAATATACATTTCTTGCAAAATTTAGAGAAACAAATAAATTTTTCCAAGTTTTGGGTGATTTTTAACAGGCTATATTTGAGTTAAAAATGATCGTACATAAAATAAAAAATAAAGCTCTGGAAGCTTGAAAATTAAAGGGGAAGAAAGTAACAAGCCACAATTTACGAAATCTCGAAATTAAAAACTTAAATAGTGTTTTTGTTACCTAAAAAAATTTTTAATTTTGTTTTTACATTTTAATACATTTTTGTATAAATATATTTCCACAAAAGCAGTTTTGTAAAAGCCTAATTATTACGATTTCAGGATTAATTAAAATAATAAAGTTGAAATAACTCAAAAATGAGAATGTGGCTAGTTACCTATTTCCCCCAAGCCGTTTAATTATAGTTTTCAGATTATTTGGATAAACTTTTATAAAGGCTTCAGCTCTCAATGAATCCTATATAGATAAAGCACAAAAAAATGTTTTCCAAATTTTTGACATTTGGTTTTTACTCAACAGATATGGGAATTTTGTTTAAGCTACGCCAATGCAAAGGGTCATAGCCTATTTATTTAGATTTAAGGTGTTTTTTCTTTCGGAAGCCTAATGGGACAATTTTTCTTTGAGATATCAAAATTTAAATGCAAATGGATTCTTTTTAATCAACTACCGATATCTCTGTAACTACTGGTCACACCGCTACACTAACCAGAACTAACCAGAACTAACTAGAACTAACCAAAGAATTTGATTATCTCTAAAAAATTTCATACCAAATACAGTCAAGAATTAGTAAAGAAAAAAAGTTCACCTCTAACATTTTATTGAAAAAAATAAAAATACCTGTTCCGCCATTTTGATCAATTGACTGTATCTTTGCTGATATAGGCAGGAAAGCTCAGATTAAAGATAAATTTTACAGACTTATGTATCCCAAAGAGCTTTTTACATTTTTAAATTGATCGGTTTAACGGTTGTTTTTGGACCAATTAATCATAATAAAAAAAAACAAATAAAGTTTTTGTGTCTAATCTTTTTAAAAATCAAGAAATCGATTTTTTCTGACACATTTGGTGTTGTCATATAAAGATAAGTTTTTTTGCAGACGTAACTTTGGAAAAAATAATTGATTTTAAAAGTACTACAGACTATTTACTTAAACAATCCTTTGATTAAACTAGAACTACTAAATTTAAAACAAAATTTATACTATGTTTACCCTACACAGCACTTATTGAGTTTAGAACTATTCTCGCGAACTTTGTGACTTTATGTCTATAACCACTTAAAGTCAATTATCGATTTCCAAATATTTAAGGCAAAGTTAAAATTACTTCCATATTTAAGCTCTTAAGCCTATTACAAAAGATAAAGAGTGAACTAAATGATTCAAAAGTTTATTTTACTTTGAAAGAATTTGTTTGTGTTTATTTGGCTTTTAAATTATAATTTCCCCTAGGGTTGAGTTTAAAGAGCTTACTTACCGTTAGATCTCTTTGATGAGTAATTTAAATATTAACTTTAAACTCCTTTATTATGTCCTGTTGAACTTTGGTTTTCATTATAAATTGAAAATATGAAGTCTACTATACCTTTCCTATTTTAATAGGATTTAAAATTAATATTTTATCTATGTTGCCAGGTACTAACATGTAATTTTATTTTCGTGGGAAAAAAGTAAATACTTTTTTGGACATAAATACACGAAACTAAAGGCAGATTTTTGATTTTAAAATATTTTATTACACTTACATAAGTTACATTTGCTCTAATCAACCAATTTTTAACTTCATAATATTTAAAATACCAAACACTCATCACTTTTACTTCCAGATTTTTAATTTAACTCCGTCCAAATCCACAAAATTACATTGACAGAAGTTTCATAACTTCTTTAAAGGTTTCCATAGTAAGAGTAAAGCAAGGTCTGATGGCACTTTCACATACAACAGCTGACTAGTTTTAAACTTCCATAATTTACATCATAAATTTTTGCCCCTATTGTATTTAAATATAATTTTTTTAATACTAAGTCGTCGTGTTTTCAGTCACATAAAAAAATTGTGTATTTAGTGTTATGTATACGAGATACATTTTAGATTAATATATACGGAATAAATTTTAGACTTTAGTCCTCGATTTTTTGTTTACCTTCGCTTCGCGTCGAGAGACAAGATAGCCCCGAGCTCTAGCTTAAGGACCTTTTTTCCTTGTATAATAAATAACTATTTTTTAACACAATTTAATAACTAAATATTTTGCTTTTTAATCCTAGAATATAAGGTCAATACCTTTAGCCTAGTACAAAATGGCGGTCTTTAATATTAACTTAAATACCTATTTGTATGCCATATTTCCAAAACTAATAAAACTAGACATAATAAATGTGGTGGGTATTTTCCTAAAAATATTTTAAATGATAATAATAGTGATATTAAAAACGGGGTGGGACAAAAGTAATATATATTTTTAATGAAACACCCTGTATATTATATTGGCGCCCAGCAGCAATCTTTAAATTTTTGTATGTTAAGTTTTCACTAAAATATAGTATTTTGTCATTTATTTTACTTCCTTAAGTTTTAAGTTTTTTAAATTAATGTTTTTTATTATAAGACGGGCATTAAAGAAATGCACACATTTAATATTTACAGGTGGGAAAATTTAGAAGCGTGTTCCTAAGCCATTAAAAAAAAGTTTATATAAACATTGATCCTTAAACTTTTTGTTCTTGAAAATACAGGATGTTAAACTTTTCAAAAAACTTGAAAATTTTGTAAACACTTTTTTAATAAATTTTATTAGACTAAATATAAATGTTATTAAATAAAGTATTTATTGCTGCTGTTACATCATTACCAATAAGAAGTCATAACATTTAAGTTTTAAACAAAAAATATCCTACAGGTTTCTTGTATACTCAGGAATATGCAGTTTTACCATATTGTTTTTCTGAAAAAGTGGAGCAGAAAAGTTTTATTTTAGGTGCTTCATCCTAAAAAAAATATAAAAAGTACAAAAAAGTCAGGTGCATATATCGTCTTTTGTCAGTAATATTAGCTAAGATGCGTCCAACGCCGCCACTAGTCTCACTAATTAAAATCAGTGTATGGCCAAATAAACTATCTATCTTAACAAATACCAGAGCCAAATTTTATTGAAATCAGATGAGGGCATGTTGAAGATATTATTAAATACCCGATTTTCTCTTTGCTTTAAAGTTTAACACCTTGAATATCTTAAAAACAAAGCATTTCCTGGACCTATGTGAACTTATCTTATAAAATTAATATAGGAATACGCTCTTAAATTTTCTTGACCACGCAGGAACCACCCCTGTATATAAAATTGACTTATAAAAATAAAACGATTTTTTTCTTAATTTTAATAAAAATATTCTTAAAAAAATAAAAAAATCTGTAAAGGGCACAGCCCTTAGTAATAATTTTAAATGTGCCTTATGATAAATTTGAATTTTCCATGTGATTAACATGAAAAAGCTTTTTTAGTTTAGGATTTTTAACTCTATAATGATTCATTAAAAAGCCTAGACCAAATTATTTTCTGATATAGATATAAACACTCTACAAAAAAGTTTTTTTTTTTTTAACCGACGCAATTCGAAGTTATTTGATTTTTAAAATATAATTTATAATATTTTTCCCCTTTTTTTGTTTGACGAGACTATAAAGGTTATCAAAAAAATTGTGCATTTAAATAAAATTTAATATTATTTATTTTATTTTATTTTAATAAAGTAAAAGAACAAACTATTTTCAATTTGAATAATCAAGATGGTATAAAATGCAGAAAGCCAAAAAAATATATATAATGAGACAGGAAGAAGAATTTTTACAGAAAGATATCTGTAATTTTGTATCGAAAAATTTTATGTTCATTTTTACAGCGTTTGATTTACCTTATTATCTTATAAAAAAAAAGATGTAAACTTTTGGCCTCTTGGTTGAATGTGAAGTTTTTGATAAACTGATCGTGGTTAACGATGTTGCGGAACGTGGAGTAGCATTGATCAAACATTACAATAAGCGTTTTACAAAAAAATAAAAAACAATTAGAATACCTATTACTTTTTATCAATAAAAAACGAAAAAAATATGAATTGTACTAAAACTTCTTAAATGTCACAAAGTTAAACAAAAAAAATATGGATTTTTTTTAAGATTAAGAATACAGTAATATTAGAAATTTGACAGGTAAATAAAAGCATCTGTTAAATAAAAAAAAACAATAAATAAAAATAAAATAACTACAAAAAAATCTTTTTGTGTATATAAACTTAATATTTTCGTCAAAAAATTGGAAACGCGTCAATTTATAAAAAATAATATAGGAGATTTTTTGTAAAGCATTCAATTTTATACACGATGATTTGTTCTAACCTTTTTGATAACCGAATAAAGAATTATAAAATTCCAAACTTAAAAAAAACGAGATTTCCCAAGTTAATCATATGGGAAATTGAAATTTATCATGCAGGACATCCTAATATTAATATTAAGGGCTGTGGCAGGATTTTTGAACAATAATTTTAATATAATTAAAAAATTGTATATATTTTTTAAAAATTAGTCTAACAAACAATTTTGGTAAAAATTATTATTTTTTAATCTTGAAAATATATCGGGCCTAGTCAAGTTATAAAGATACACTTTCCTCTAACTTTTATTTTAATTGTACAAAATAATTAAAAATATAAATTTGTCAGGTAACTCGGTATTTTTGATTTAGTCATAAAATTTTACATAATTATTTAAGATACATAGATTGTGACAAAAAATATGCTTTTTCAAATAGCACATCGTTTTTTTTTTACTTTAAATGAGGTTTTTGAAAGTTCACAATATTCCCGTTTAAATATACAGAATAGGATTTTATTTTTATTTTTAATTAGGTATATCACTGCAATTGCTGTAATTAGTAAAGATCTCCTGTAAATAGAACGCTCGAAAAAAATACCATAACATTTAAATGCCATATAATATGTAAAGGTTATAATAAACCTAACTCAAAATTTATTAATTGTACAGGGTTTTCATAACATCTACAGTTTCACCTTGTTCCCGTAGGAATGTAGGTATAATAGAAAACATATCTACTATTTTTTAGTTTTTATATTTCGAAAACTATTAAAAATATATGTATCAAATGTGGTATATTTGTAAATCTTTTTAAATAACCTTTTAATGCTGACATATTATACAGGGTCTTTCATTTAAAAAGTTTAACCCTTCAATCCTTGAGTTTCTAATGTTCATTTGTTTATTTTTTTATGCTGAAAAGATAATAAATAAAAAAGTACCAAAGCTTTATGCAGGACGTTTTTTTCTACCCTTCCTGCTTATAGTGAAAAGTGGATGGCAAAATATAAATACAAACCCTGTACAATTTTGGGTGTAAAAGGAAATAATTTAATTAACATGGCGTAATTAAATTTTAATAAAATTACGAAATAAAAATATCTCTTTAGCGAAAAAAGTTTGTTCACATCAGCATGGACAAAGTAACAGCGTTTAAACTATAAAATATAAACTAAATCCAGTTTATCTTTTTTTTATTAAACTGCATAATTACAATAAAAAGGCAAAAGCATTGTTCGCCTCTGGTTTATTAATTAGGTAGATTTTATCCTCTTTTCACAAACCAAATAAATAAATTAACGTGCTCATAACATGTAAACATATCTCAGTGAAACATACCCTTGTCATAAATTACCCCGTTTACCCGCACAATGTTTTACATGTTATGGTGATACGTACGTGCAAATGACAGGAGCTTTTATTTAAATTTAATGACAAAAAAAAAATAAGACTGGATTAAAGGAAAATATTTTCCTTATTATAAAATAGACCAATCACTGCGATTTTTTGGATAAATTTTGTTTAGAAAAGTAATTAAATCACTATACTTTGTATCGAAGATATGCTCTATATTGGTTAGGCGGATTCATTTATTGGGTGGTCTTTTGTTAGGTACACGCCTGCAAAGAATGGGACCGCTTCGGTCCTGGTCCCGGGGTATACAGAGCTGACCCTGTTCAGCCCTATTGACCACATATGTCAAACTATTTTCAGTTTGAGATTCTAAAAGCAAAAAATTTAATCATTTCCAATTTAAATATTAGTTGGTTTTTTATTTTTATTTTTAAGTTCATTTTTAACTTGCCACCGAAACGTCGTTTTTTAATTAGAATTTTTGGGTTTTTTGGGGGTTTTCTTTTATTTTGTTTCAGGCGACCGGCAAGTTCATAGGGTCAATAGGGCTGAACAGGGTCAGCTCGTATACCCCGGGACCAGGACCGAAGCGGTCCCATTCTTTACAGGCGTGTACCTAACAAAAAGACCATCCACTATACTTTGTATTAGGAGAGCCCAAAATGCTAAATGGGAATTTACTCATATCTTCTAAAATATATCTTTAAAATGTCCACAAAGTATAAATTAGTAATATACAATGCTTTTAATGAAAATGATGATATAAAAATTTAAAAAACCTGTTCCAACCTATTTCTTCCCTTAAATATTATGTGTAGGGATAAAAGAGAATTCATTAATACTACAATCATAAAATTCTATTGTCCTTATTTGTTGATTGATATAGGTACGACGTTTTGGTTAGTATTTATCACCAACCGATTTCAAATAATAATTAAAGCTGAGAAGAGAGTGTTTTGAAATAAATAGAAAAGACAGATTGGTCAGTATTGAATCTTTATCTTGAAAGTAAAATAACTAAAAAATTTGGAGTTTATAAAGGTCTGGCCACACACACATCTCGCTTGTGAAATGTGGGAGGAGGCGGGGCATTTTAATATTAAACTTACAATTTTTTAATAACGTAATAAAAAGTTCCGAAAATTGTATTTCTAATTTAGGTCTAACGACACCGCTGCTTAAGTATACTTAACAAAATAAGGGAAGATTTTTATATACATAATATTGGTTGCACTGGAGCAAAATGTTACGTTGTACGAACTCCTGATATTGGATTATGAATTTCGTAAAAACATACTATGTAGGATAATTTAGAAAGCATATTCGGGAACCTACATATCATTGATGTGTATGTCATTGATAATTTGGGTAGTTGATTATTGTAGTTTTTAAAGTTTGGATAATAATAATTATGTTAATAATATAAATATAAATTTGTAATACTACGCATTAAATAAGAGCTGATCATATAATAAACGGTGACAAAAAAGGTTAACACCTAAAATTTGGATAAAAAGAAAAAGAGGTAAGTGGGAAAATTTATTTTAGTTAAACAAGGAGCCCTAGTTATAATATTAATACCTACATATTGCAATAAACTTAGCTTAAAAAATGTATTTAATATTTTAAGAACATACAATTTTTTAAAATATTCCTAAACATTCTGCCTATCCACCATCATTGTTAACCCGGACCCGGTACGGGCTTGGAGCGGTTATGTGTGGCCAGACCTTAAATCGACCAAATAGACTGTATGAGAAAAGTAGATATTTTGCGTTTTTCTAGTGGGATCTGGTATATAGGATAAAAAAACTCTACTAATTTATTTATCTTTATTCCGTCTATTTTATATACATATCTACTTAAAACAGGCAGATCCCAATAAACTAAACGATGGATAAGAAAAGAATTTGCGCTTGGAAATAATATTTGTATAATATTTAAAAACAAGGTGAATAATATACAAAGTGCCCCAACTCTAATTATACACAAAATAACTTTGCCCTCGTTACAAGGTACAAATATAAACAAAATTAAAAATATTTATTTAAATACACCTGTTTTATTGATAGTATTAGTTAATTTTTTTATCTTTTTACGTGTATTACCTTATTTTAAAGTGACGTAGAAAATTGTGTAAAGTTTTAAAATTTTTACAAATACTTTAGGGTTTTAAATTAGGCTTACTAGTGTAACTTAAAATTTATACCTTTAAAAATATTTACTCTAGCACTTAAATGCTTACTACGATACAGTAGAACTACATTTATTTAGCATATAAATAAGCAGTTTTACAATCGTGTCAACTCTGCCAAAAAATTTTCTTATTTTAGATTAACGCACACATAATTGTAACAACAGAACTAACCAAAACACTCTCTATGTGCCTCTGTTTAAAGAGCTGCAGCTAACCAAAATGTAGTTATCTTTGTTAATTATAAACGTTTTCCTAAATATCTAAATACACTACTAAATTTATAGTTAATTAATTCCTTTTGTACGTTTTACAATAACTCACTACTTACACTACATAAAACGTCTGGGCCTTTTATCCAATTTAACCTGTGGCCAACCTCGATAAGGTGTGTATGTGGCAAAATTTGTTGTGGAAACTTTGCCTATGTAGAGATATTAAAGCTTCTGGTTAGTTCAAAACAAAGTGTTTATATATGCAGGAAATACCTTAATATATTAGCCCTCGGTATGTTTGTTTATTTTACTTTATGTTTACCTTTGTAAAATAGTTTAGGTATTTGGAAGTACACGCTAATTTAGCCGTGGTATAAATTATGTGTAGTATATGTATGCAACGTAAAAAGCCTTAAATTTCTGTAGTTCTAGTTCTGTTTAATGATAATATAAAGGGTAACTTTTTTTATATTTAAACCAAAGAGAATATGTAACATATGTGTTTTTGGATATAACAGTAAAAATTAAAAAGAAAATACCACAAGTTAATATTGCTTATTAGATACAACCTTGCCTGTAAAAATTTATTTTTTTATTTATTATTTTTGCAATGGTAATTAATTAAAAATTTTGTTTTTATCGTTGATTCTTTCTTTACTTTTCTACAAAATAGACATACTTTAATTTAATCGATATTTTGTACCGTTCTTCATAAAACTCTATTTAAAAACGTGGTTTATATTATTATATTTCATACGTAATAATTTTATAAATATATATATATATATTTATAAAATATATATATATATATATATATATATATATATATATATATATATATTTATATATATATATATATATATATATATATATATATATATATATATATATATATATATATATATATATATATATATAGTTACGGACATTAAAAATAAGTGTTAGTTTATAGAATTGTATAAACTTAGGACCTTTTAATTTTGTCTGATTATTTATTTGAATAATTTACCTTAGATTTTCCAAGTTCTTTCATCAGTTTCGAAGGTTTCCGAAAACGTCCGAATTATCCATTGAGACCTTTTATGCCATCCTGTACTATGGAATTTTCACGCTATTTCTCAAAGATTCTAGATTATTCTTTACTCTTCCACCATACTATAAAAGGGCGACGGGAAACCTCCGATCAGATTAGTATAGATTCGACTTTTGTACTGTAAACTTCGAGACATTGATAAGTGAAGATTTTGTCGTTGTTGTAACCATAGTTACGTTCCATTGTTAATAAAGGTATAAAAACGAAGGCCGTGTGTTTTTATACGAGGTGTTTTGAAACAATATATATATATATATATATAATATATATATATATACTGTTTGCTTTGAAAAAAACTTTATTCCCATCTGAAAGGCCTAAATTTAAATTTCAAATTTTAAAATGATTCCTTTCAGTTAAAATAAACATATTCATAAAATTTGATAAAAAAAGTTCTAAGGTTAAATTAACACCAGAAGAAATTAGTTTACTCCGAAAATGGAATTACTGTTTATTGTTATTTCGTTAATAATTTTTTCCCCAGTTGAAATTTGCGCGTTGTAAATGAGGATCATTATTAATAAAAACATACACAAACATGAGGTTTCTATGTAAGTGTTAAATCTGCCTCACCCTCTACACCTAACAAAATGATCTATTTTTAAGGGTTGTTAGTTTAAATGAAAAAAAACTATAACACAAAAATAGATTTAAATATTATTAGTTTTTCGTTATATTATATAAGTTTAGTTTAAAACACCCATAACATTTTTATAGTTTTAAATATTTCACACATTTAAAAAAACTGTTATATTTTAACAATGCAAAACCTAATTAATTTAAATTTTAAACAATAAAAAAACTTTGTCCGATAAATTTCTCTTAATTATGAATAATGAAAAATCAAAAATTAAAATTAAAATTTCTAATTTAATAAAAGTACGAAGTTATGATTAATTTGCATAAGTTTTTATCGAACACCTAATAGGATGCGAAAATATGCAAAGCGTTAAAAAATTATAAGAAAGTGAAAGGGGATCGAAGCCACAACGAATAAGAAAACTTAAACGAGCTAAATAACTTCACGCATACTAATGGCGTGAGGTCCAAATTGTTTTTCGTGGCGTTTTAATAAATTAGGAAAGGGAAATGGCTACGGAAGGACGAAAACAAAATTTATATGAAAAGTCATTTAATTACCAAAACTTTATACATAAACTAAAATATTTTTCATTTTAATTTATGTGTACTAGTGATGTCACGAATGTTGGAATTCTCACATTCGCAAATGTGATGCGAATGTTGACTTTTAAACAAAGGGGTCCTATAATATTATATTAATATATTTTATTTGTGAAAGAAATTAACCCCTTTATTTGAAAATAGTAGTTATAATCTGCTACATATACAGGTGTGGAAACCAACTGGCCGACTATAGGAAATTTAAAGCATAGGAAATATTTGAGGTACGATGTGCTTTGTTCGTATCGTCGTCCGACGAAAGGTGAAAGCGGTGGGCAGGCGCCTCTGATATCATTCTGCGCACTCTTGTTGCAGCGGTGAATTGTAGGAGAGTACATAGTAGGTTGGTGGAAAGAATTCATCGCTTATGGTCGACGGTTTTGGTTTCGATACCGGTATAAAATCCTTAGTAATAACCAAAATTATAAATCTTATTAGCCTTTATATTATTCCATATCCATTAAATCAACATATAATTTTCTTTTAGTTTGTCAAAAACATTCTCCAAACATTTGCATCGTTTCTTGCGAATGCGAATATCAGAAAATATGCGAATATTCGCGAATGCGAAAGCGAACATTCGTTACATCACTAATGTGTACAGTGCGTCCAATCTAACTTGTCCCATTTAAAATGTAAATTAATAACTTTTTATTTCTTAACTTAAATGAATGGTTTAGAAACAAACTTGTACAGTGAATTATCAATTTTTTTTCTGTTATAAAAGATTATACAAAATAATTTTATTAACAGAATATGTTAAAAGACCTTACTTTTTTAAAATGGGACACCCTGTATATTAAACCACCAATTAAAAGGTCTTTTAAAGAGCTTTACAAAAATACCACATTTAATATACAGGGTGTTATGGAAATACTTTAATATATTTAAACCCCAAAATCCTTGTGTAAAAATAAATTGAATAAAAATTATTAAAAATGGCGGAACACCATAAATAACAGTGATAATGAACCCCAAAATTTTACGATTAAAAAGCAAACCCGCTACTGACCAGCTCTTTAAATCCCTTTAAATACATATGTTTACCTTCTGTCGCTGTCAAAAACAGCTGAAAGCAGTTATAACACGTGGTTAAGTCAACAAGCTTGAGAAAAGTTGCCAAATTTATTTTGTTCTTTACCAGTTTATCTATGGGTTTTGCTGTTTCAATTCGATCAAACGAAAAACTTACATGATTACAAAAATTATCCTTTATTACGCTACTAGGTTGTTTGAGCGTATAATGAATGTAAAGATTACTTTTTCCACAAATCAAGTACACTTTTAGGTGGTTAATTACTTTACAAACTTTTTAAACACTGCGACGCGACACGTATGCGCACAAATAATTGAATTAAAATACACAAAACGGTATTTTTATTGCAAAACACTATTAAAACAAATTTTACTGCGTTTTTAAATAAAGTTTTTGTTACATTTCGCTTTTCTTTCATCAAAATTAAGAGTTGACAGACGACAGGTGGTTTACACAAGATCGTTTGACTAGGTAAGGTTGCCTCATTACGTCACATATGTACCGCACTGCTGGTTCCTTGGCGCCAACATAGCAAACAAATAATAATCATTGTTAAATAATTTATTAATAGGAAATAAAGAAGTTACGGTAACAACTGGAATTAACAGTATTTAAAAGTATTTCTTTAATATTGACAAAAACACAAACTACACTGTTAAAAACTTCATTAAATAATGAGCAAAATACATATGTGACGTATGGTCCGCCATGTTGCAAGGCTTACGAGGCAACCTTACCTAGTCAAACGATCTTGGTTCACACGAGAAAGAGTACAAAAGATTATTCCCTATGAGACAAATGTACAAAAAACTACGGTAATTGTACAGAAAGTGTCCGCAACTCTGATTTTAACCAAATTTGGTATGTTGGATTTTTTGGGGCGCTGATCACGAATCTGAACGAAATTTTAGTCGGAAATGTTTGGTTTCAGAGATAATCATCATCAAAGTTGGCATTTAAACTAACCTTATTTTCACCATTATTCACCCCTCTTTTTGCACACAATTCTTGATTTAAAGCTAAAGTGGGCCACGATATTTGATTTTCACCTTTTAAAACCCCGTGTTTCTATGTTTTTTACACCTTTTATCAAATAAATTGGGAAGGGTCCCTTTAAAAACGTTGCAACCGTGCATTCACTGCTCCACCGCCTCCACCATATTCTGCTACGATTAAAAACGATTGAAAGCGAAGCTATGCAATTTAATTCAAAAAAAGTGTAAAATACGTAGAAGAATGAGGTTTTAAAGGTGAAAATCAAATATTGTGTACCACTTTAACTTAAAATCAAGAATTGTATGCCAAGAAGGGGGAATAAAGTGAAAATGAGGTTAGTTCAAATGCCAACTTTAATGATGGATATCTCGGAAACAAATGTATCCGACTAAAAATTTTCAGATCCGTGATCAGCGCCTAAACACAGGTGTTTTTACAGGTTAGATGTTTTTGCAAGAAATTTATTGCAATTTATTCTAACATTTTGCAATTTGCACGTAACTGGGTTTATCAATTTACTGAAACTTGTAAGTTCAATTCTTTTTAAACCGTTTTCTTTGTCTCATGTTGTTCTGGTTATGGGCGATAAAATATACTTACAGCGAATTCTTTTGGTTAAACTAGGTGCTTTCAATTTAATTAGGTTTTTAATCAAACTTTTACTACAAAATGCAGGGTTTGTTTTTCTTTTGATAATTCATAAAAGCTTGATGTCTAGGAACTTATTACCGTGGGTATAAAAAGTAGACGGCATATTTAACATACCTTAGGGATAAAGGAGCCGAAGTGGACATTTTGGGGCTTCTTCAGATGTACGGTTACAAAATGCATGAAACAATTACTTTGTGTTGCTATATTACTGTACATCTCATTGGTACGGAAGAGAGGGAAGTTTATGGTGAAAGTGTAAAGAGTGTACTCGTTGAAAGATAAAAGTACTTTCCAGCCAAGAAAAAATCCTAGCCTTCTAAAAGCTGTTGTAGCTCTAAATGTTATTTAAGGTTATTATTTAATGTAACGCCTACGCCGCTCATAAGTAGATAATAAAAATTGGTTAACTTTTTTTTTTATGCCGGTATATTATTGTCCTCTATTGTGTGCTTTGAAATCTACGATAAAATGGTGGTGCCCTCTGGATAACATTATTCAGTCGTTAAATGGGTTTAACATCTAAAAATCTGGCACCCACGGTACTTAGTACTTAGCTTTTGTGCTACTAACATGGACTGCCATAAACATAAAAAAACTAAATATACTAAATGTACTAGATGTAGTACAATTGTACAGCTGAACATCGCAAATTCGCGTTGTTGTTGTCAAGGAAGCCGGCATGATTTAGCTGACCAATAAGAAGGCTTCCTTATGCTATACTAAGGTTACAGAAAGACGAAATTCGCTTGCCCTGGTTTGGGTTTTAAATAATATTGCGAAGAATTTACCAAATTGTGCGTTTATTAAGTTTTGCATTTTGTTTTAATTTACGTAAAATGCAACGAAATTCAATCGAGTTGACTGACATGGTTTTGTGTTATGGGAAGCTAGGCAAAATGCTCGGCAAGCCGGGGAACTATGAAAGAGTTTGTTTATAGTGAACCCATTAACAGTTTAGAACAGTTGCGAAATCGTGTGGAACTAGCGGCTCAGCAAATAAGAAACAATGAAAACATTTTTGCGCCTGTGAGAAACAGTATGCAGCGGAAAAATAAATGCATGTTTGGAATCAAAATTTAGAACATATTCCGTATTGAAGGTAAATCGACCTTTATTTAAATATTTTTTGTTACAATTTATTTTGATATAAGGCTTTTAATAATTTTTAAAAGTAAATTTATAAAAAAATAGAATATAATAACATTTTACCTTTTTATTCTATTATGTATTTATATCGTTTATTGGGTATAAAATAGGACGTTTGGCAACATCGCAAACAAATAGGTCTACTGTCTGTGTTTATAGTCTTTACGTAACCAGGGACGTAGCAGATAGGTGAAAAGAAGGTATTTTTACAAATTGTAAAAAGTTTGAATTAAACAAAAAGTACTCAGGGTGTCTCTACACTGTCCCAGGAGTCACCATTTCAATATATTAAAGTATTTCCATAACACCCTGTATCTATCTTTATTAGTTTTGGAAATATGGCCATTTTAATCTGAAAATTATTATATGTTATTTCACTTTCCTACTAACCCAAATAACTTAGACTTTCACCTCGGAATCTCACAGAATAAGCTGAATATCTGTACATAACTTTATTTTGGTACAAAAAATACTTCTATGATAACGTGTAAGGAACTATGACAGGTCAAATGTCAAAAAATCAGTTTTTGCAAATATCTCGTCTCCTTTACTTTTAATTGCATTTATATTTTTATAAAAGTTGTAGAACATAAAATTCTTTACAAATTTGATTTTAAGCATTTTTTTGTCATACCAACGGATCCGATAATATAGGGCGTAGAGTGTAAAGGACTTTAGTGTATGTACATACCATAGCACGCGATCAATCGTTATATTTGGCAAATACTTCGGTAAAAGATGACATATTAGACTAAAAATTACGATTGATTGCGTACTAAGGTATGTACATACAGTAAAGCGCTTTACATTCTGCGCCCTCTACTGTTGGATCCGTTGGTCTGACAAAAAAATTCTTAGAATTAAATTTGCAACGAATTTTATATTCTACAACTTTTATTATAAATGTAAAATGCAATTAAAAGTATAGGAAACTGAGATATTCCCAAAACTAATTTGTTTGACATTTGAGCTGTCATATTTTGCAGCTCCTTACACGATATCATAGGGGATTTTTAGAGAGTATTTTTGTACCAAAATAAAATAATGTGTACGAGATATTCAGCTTATTTCGTGAGATTGCGAGATCGACCCTTTAATTTGACTAAGGTGACTGGGGTATACTTACAGGACTAGTTTGGACTGTAGCTATATTGAAAATTATATCTATTATTTTTCTGAGTTTATATGGTTATATTTCAGAAACTATTAGAGATAGATATATTAAATGTAGTATTTTTGTAAAGCTCTTTAAAGGACCTATACATGGGTTAATAATATACAGGGTGTCTCATTTAAGAAAAAAAGTAAGCCATGTCAATAAATTCTGTTAATAAAATTGTTTTGTGCAATCTTAAAAACAGAAAAAGAACTTGATAATCCACTGTACAATTTTTTTAAGTTAAGAGAAAATGAATGTTATAGACATTTTAAAAATGGACAGCTTAGATATGACGCACTGTACATTTAAAATAATTTGAAAGATATTAATTAAGATGGTTGGAACTTTTTATATATTTTATGGTTAAACAATTGCAAACTCTGCTCAATAATTTTTGTGTTTTAAAATATTATGAAGATATGCTTTCACGTTTGCTTTAACTTATAAATTTTTATTTTAACTGTCATGATTCATGTAAATTGTATCAAATGCCTAAAAAGTAAAAACATACAGAGTATTTCAAAATAAGTTTTGCAAGAGAGCAAATGGATCAACAAGTTTTGAATTTTAAAACAGAATTTTGGAAAAACTAATAGAATCCTTTCGATAAAGACCAATAGTCCCTGCGCCAGTAATTAAATAGACTTTATGATAAGAACACTTTTTAAAACCTTTTTAGGGGTTTCTTTCGACGAGTCTACTACGAATATTCATACCGCCATATTATGTGAAGGCGATCCTTTAACCCAGCCTGTTTCGGCTGCCGAATGAGCAAACGAGTCACGTTTTATCGGACAATTTTACCACAATATTTTACTTGCAATTCTTAAACATTTTGCCAAAAATCGTAACGGTTACAGTCACGTAACCCGCCTAGTCCGATCCCCAAAAATTTTTTGAGCCTTATGGTTTCATGACTAGTAACTCTTACCATTTTTGAAACAATGTTTAAAAAATGCATGTAAAACATTGTGAACAACTTGTCTGACAAAAATGTTGCGCGTTTGCCCGGTCCGACACCCGAAACATTTGACATTGACAGGCTGGATTAAAGTGCCGCTTCCATATATTATTATAATATGGCACTATGAATATTTATGGTAGACTCGTCAAAATGAACCCCTAAAAGGTTTTAAAAGTGTTCTTATTGTGAACACATTATTGTGGTAAATTTGCATTTTTCGTGCATTTTTTTTGAAAAAAAAATGTATTGGTAAAAACAAAAAATTTAATAAAACGTTAAGATTATTTACGATAAAAATAATTTATATAATAAGTAACATAATGTTAGGTTTTAAATATTTGTAAGCTATATGGAACTATCGTTTACGGTAATATTTCTATTTTTTTTTAAGTAAATTTGTGTCATTTCTAATAGCGTTGTGGGTCCAACGCTTTCAGGAAGGGGGCATATGTGAACACCTAGTATAAAAAAGTGTACATTTTGGGAATTTTAAAAATATACATTTTTGGGAAATTTAAATTTTAATTGGGTTACTTAACATTGGGAAATTTGGGACATAAAACAATACGTGAGGTGTCAAGGTTTAAAAAGTATAAATCAAACAATTTTCTAGGTTACTCTTATAATAATAAAACAAAAACATTAAACAAGCTGAGTAGCGTAGAAATGCAAAACAAACACTGGTAAATTTGATATTTAAAGAAGAGAGAAAGAAATTAAAGGGGATTTTGTTTATCAGATAAGAAAGAGTTAGTAAAGTCAAGCATAAAGTTAAAGTTTTAGTTAAGCCCCGTACGGGCTATCCCTAGGGATATGCCCGTACTAAATTTAAGTTAGTCAAATAAGTTAAGTTGGGTTTTAAAAAATGCAAGTTAGTTTTGATGGTTCACCGGTCTCATGGTCCCAAGAAGATAGTTCCATATGGTACATTTGCCCAGTGACGTAAAGTGACCCTGTATGTAATTCCAAAATTTTATAACGTCACATTATCATAAAGTGCGTTTTATTATTTGGTCAGGGACTACCTACAAGTTATAACTTATACTTGTATAAAAAAATGTTAAAACTTAAAAGGGATTAAACCCACAATGAATAAGAAAACTTTCACAAGCTAAAAACTTCTAGCATACTAATGTCGTAAGGTCCAAATTGTTTTTCGTGACGTTTTAATAAATTAGGAAAAGGAAATGGCTACGGAAGGACAAAAATAAAATTAATATGAAAAGTCAATAAATTACCAAAACTGTATGCACAAAAATACTATATTTATTTTATTTTGTGAAACAACATACAGTCTACCTAAGGGGAAAGTAGGGTTTTTTATATTTTTTAAAAGACATTTAACCATCCTTACCATGACTTTTATTTACGAAGCTAACTCTAAAGCGCTTTTCCCAAAACTTACGTTTTTAAAGTCGGTGACCATCAAAACTTCAAAACTACTTTATCGATCTGTTTAAAATTTTTACCACTATTTCTTTAAAAAATTTCGAGGTAATGCTGAAAAGTTTTTTCAGTTTTCCAATATTTCTAATTTTAATAAAAACAAATAAACTGACATTTTTATTTTAAATTGCGTTTTTCACTTTAAAGTGCTCCTAAAAAGTAAAAAAAAAAATTAAAAATCTTCCCAGCGTTACCTGGAGAAAACGATTATCTAACGAACTAACCTGAATTTTTTGATTGCACTGTAAAATAAATAATAAAAAAGTTTTCCATAAGGTGCAAACTTAAGTAGACAAGCTGTAAGTTCGTAAACTTTATTATTATTGTTAAACAATTGCATACTCTAAACAATAATTTTTGCCTTTCAAAAAAAATTATACTAACATTACTTAATATTTAAAGGAGAAATGGAAAAAAACCCGTCATTGTATAAAGGTGGATTATGAGAAAACTGCATTTTAAAGTTTACTTCATAAAATTCGAAAGTGTAAATAATTTTAAAGAATCCTAGTGGGATTTCTAGGCAGTAAAAGTATCCAATGATCAAAGAAAACCAAATTAGCTTTTCCGACGTCTCGAAGTCAACTTAGCCCACTTCAGGGATATGTAAATAGAGAAAAAGGGGCGCTCTGTAGATCATAGCGACCAAAAAACACTGATGGGGCTTTTACCAAAACCGAAATCAGATCAGATCAGAATTTTGGATAAATTGATCGCATCTGTACCATACAAGTTACAATAATACATATTAAAATACCAAGAAAAATTATTGTTATTTAAAAAGAAAAAAATATTAAAAAATGTTGGAAGTTGAAGGGGATAAAAGCCACATGGATGAGAAAATTTTAACGAGCTAAATAACTAAACGGTAATGACGTTTGAGTCAAAATTGTTTTTCATGCCGTTTAAATAAATGAGGAAAAAAATGAATACAGAAAGACTAAAAAAATATAAGAAAAGTTATTTAATTACCCAAACTTTATACATAAACTTAAATAATATTCATTTTATATTTGTGTACAGATAAAATTATTTTGAACCTAATCGATTTTTTCCTTCGTCAAATACTTAAAATATTTTATTGTTAAGCTCATTGCATACAATGCTACACATTATAATTGTCGTGTTTTAAAAAAAAATATTCATTGTATTCTTTACAACCACCAGTACAATAGGTAATTTCATTTTTTTACTAAAGTATAGATTTAATTTTTTTTAGACTCAGATCACAGAAGAAATCTGTTTGGACCTACCTGAGCCACCTATTAATACATGACTCCTTATTTGCTTTAACATTTTAAATCTTAAATATACAAGTGTTTTAATTCGTGTAATTTTTTTCCTATTACTGAAAAGCCAAAAACATACAGTGTGTACCAGTATATTAGTATTGTAAGAGGACAAATGGATTAAGAAGTTTAAAATTTTAAAACAGGATTTAAAAAAAAACATGATTGCAACTGTACTATACAAACCAAGTTATTATTATAAAAATTAAAGTGACCAGCTAAATTATTGTTATTTGAAAAAAAAACTAAATGAAAAAATGTTGGAAGTTAAAATGGATAAGAGCCATAATGGATGAGAAAACTTCAGCAAGCTAAATAACTTTACGCATACTAATGGCGTGAGGTTCAAATTGTTTTTGATGTCGTTTTAATAAATAAGGAAAAGGAAATGGCCATGGAAGGACGAAAACAAAATTTATATAAAAATAATTACCAAAACTTTATACATAAAATAAAATAATATTCATTTTATTTTTGTGTACATATAAAATGTTTTTTAACAAATTCGATTTATACTGTGACATTTGCTTTAACTTTTTAAACTTTTAATAAAAGTGTTGTAATCCGTGTAAATTTTGTCAAATGATTAAAAATCAAAAACATACAGTGTGTTATAGAATAAGTATATGCAAAAGGACAAATGGGTCAAAAAGTATTGAATCAACAAAATTAAAAAAAATAATCGCATCTGTACTCTTCAGACCAAGTGATTATTATAAAAAGTGACAAGGTCAATTATTGTAATTTAAACTTGCAACTTTGTAACTAATAATACCTTTTTATCTGTTGCGCCTATCTTATTTATTTTCAAAGGGCTAATAGGTAGATATGTTTTCTTTAGGTTTGCCAATTTTGGTCAAATAAATTGGACAGAACGGCCTTACTACGTATTAGCCTAATTGTAGATAAAAATATTTTTTTTGCAACGAAGTTTAATGCATCATTTTGGACAAAGTCACGTAAGTCCAGTCCTGTTTAAATCTATTTGATCAAAATTGGCTACCCTAGGAAAAACATATCTACCTATTAGCCGCTTAAAAATAAAAAAGATGGGCGCAACAGATAAAAAGTTATTATTAGTTAAAAAAGTGAGCAAGTTTAATTTGGCCCACAATATAAATATTAAAAGTAAAAATGTATGAGAGCCATAATGGATAAAAAACTTTAACAAGGCTAAATTACTTCACGTTGCTATACGCGAAATGATTTAGCTGAGGTCAAATGGTTTTCATGCCTTTTTAATAAATAGGAAAAAATAAAGGGCTATGGAAGGACGAAAACAATTTTTACAAAAAGTCATTTAATTACTAAAACTTTATACGTAAAATAAAATAATATTCATTTTATTAATGTGAATAGATAAGGAAATATTTCCGAACTAAAGCTTTAAAATTATGCCTATATAAATATAGGTAGGTCTGGAAATGCAAAGTTGTTAAGATACAGGGTGGCAAACTTTAAATTAAAACTTGAAATTTTTATCATCATTATCTGATTTTATTAAACTTTGGCAGTGAAATTTATAGCCGCAAGAGGCATATGTAACCTTTTATTAAGTCCAGTAGCGAGTGGCACCTGAAGTACTATTACTTTTTAAAGAAATGTACGTCACTGGCTTTTGTACATTTTTGTATTTTCCTTTGTAAAGTCAAAAATAAATCTTTTTTTTCGAGACTAATAAGCTTAGAGCAAATAATTTGTTATCATTTTTATTTAAAATATGTAGCAGCACCAACAAATGCTAAAGTAAACAATAAAAACATCTAAACTAACAAATTGTACTAAATAAAGTGTTTTTAAAATGTGTTTAATGTTTCTTGGGTTTTCCAGAGATATACGATGTAGATTTTTTTCAACGAAGCAAGAAACAAAAAAATGTAATGTTATTAGGCCAAATTAAATAAAGTATAAAAAATAGAAGAAAGTTGGTGGCATATATTTTTTGTTAAAAATATTCGTTTACAAGCCGCTCAAGATGCCACTAGACTTTTAAAAAGAGATAAATTTAATCGGTTTAGGGCTAAATTTGCCCAATACTACAACACTATCTAATTTTATTAGAATTGGCTAAAAAATATTTAGGATATTTATATAAATATAAACTTTAATACTTTTTATCTTGGAAACAATACATTTTCGGACCTTAAGGTCATCAATATAATTTCTTTTTAGCGTAATTAGGAAACACCCTGTATATTTTTAATGTTTTTATCTTTGCAAAGTCCTTAAATCTACGTACAAATTTAACATCTACAAAACAGTTATAAATTTTGTCCATGGCTAGGGGGTTGCTGACCCCATCCCCTGCCGTGCCTCGAATATCATTGGACAATGCTTTGAAGGCTCGCCTCGACTGCCACCAATCTGCGGAAGGTTTTCTGTGCGCAGATGGGTATTGTTACCAAACTATTAAAAGTGTAGGGATATGTTGGGGCGATGTATATATTTAACCATAGTTAATAATATAGTTCTTTTATTTTAAGAAAATGATGTAATACGCAATAAATAAAATTATTTTGGGGAATCCAGAGTAACAATAATAACAAAATTAAAACAGGTACCCTAATTAAACATTAAAAAACATTGAAATAGAATAGTGAAAAATAAAAAAGGATTATTAGGATGAAAAACTGGTAACATATTAGAACCAACACATTTTTCGTCCGCATTTTTTGATCGAGCTTGACTTGTTGTGCGAAGAGTACTTATTACATTGTTATTTGTCACGCCAGACATTGAGCCAACTACGACGAACAATCATTGTGTGGACGGGTAGTCCGTCTACATTCGTCTTGATTGGCACAACTTTTCTCGAGTCCGCTTGCTTAGAAATAGTTTGCCAAATGTTTCGAAAAATAGTTCGGTTACAACTTCGCCCAATGTGTGGCGGCAGCATCAAATAAAGATAGACAAATAATACCTTTATTAAAAATAAAACTTCGAACTGTCCATAGAATCCAAAAATGTAACAATAAATAGAACACCCCATTGATAAATACATTTTTAAATGTTTATTTGATAAAGGCAACATTTATTGTTTAAGTCTTTGTTGTAATAGATATAAAATTTTACTTTAATTGGCAATATCTAGGGCAAATTAACACCTAAATCCTCAACACAAGAAATCATATTACATAAAAAAATCTTAGATATTTGTAATTTCGCTTTATTTAAGTCTAAATGCACAATGTAAAAAATAATTTTTTTTACCTTAATGCCTAAATTTTAAATTTTGACATACATTTAATTTTCTTTAAAACTTTGTAATAAAATTTTTGTTTAATTTAAAAATAAAAGTACTTGTGAATTTTTATTATTTTTAGTTATACCCTATATAATTGTAATCGGAGTACAATGTTATATTTATTAGTATTGGACCATGCGACCAGTTTTCCCAAAATGCTGGTATGAAATTCAAAATGGTTTGGCCTCTTGCACCTTCTCTGGAACACATAATATTTATAGCAATTTTTAACATTTTTGCACAATTTACTTTTTAAAAGCTTTCGCATATCTTTTTAATTTCTAAATGTTTCATTGTTAGCGCAAGAATATTAGAGATTTTTGCATTTAGAAGTTTTCAGGTTTTGTCTTGAAAACACAAAAATACCAAAAACATGTTCTCGTACCGAGGTACATAATTGGAAATGAAATACAATTTTCTTGCAATAAAAAAGCGTAGAAATTGCAGCTTTAATTAAAAAACGGAAAAATAATCTCGTTTACCTATTTTTTTAAAAATAATTATTTTAAATAACAATCATTGCTCTTTTTTAAAAAATAATTATTTTTAATAACAAACATTTAACATTGAATATATGCTAGAAAAATTGTAAATAGTACTGGCATTTTGCCAAAGTAATTATATTGCATTATTCGGAGGAAAAGCATTTAGAAAATTTACATGATATTTATTAGATATATGACGAATTTGTTTGCAAAATTTTAAGGCAAAAAGTTTATATCTCTACCTCAGAAGCAGTTGGGCTTTTTAGAGAAATGTGTATTATTAGTTACTTTATTATTTACTTTTTTTATTACTTTATTTTATTAATTTTTAAGGCCATACTTTAAAATTTTAAGGTTTTCAGATTTTCGCTACCCTATAAATTTAAAAGTGAACTTTAGTTTAACTTATTTTGAGGTACAAAAATAATAAAACACATTTCTTAAAAAATTGACTTCAGCCCCACTGCTTCTGAGGTACAGAAATAAATATGGCTCCTCATTTTATTTTATATACAGGGTGTTAAACATAAAAAAAGATAGCTAAAGATTGTTAACTATCATTTATTCAATTTTGTTGTAATTTAAAGGTATAATATTAAGGAAGTAAGTCAGCATAAGTTAATTAAATTAAATAAATTCATGTCGTTGTGAGTGGCATCTAAACAAATGTTTCTAACAAAAAAATTGCTCCACCAACAATTGTGTAATTTTTTGGTCCTTCAGTTTTTTATTTTGCTTATCTTTTAAAAAAATTAAGCAACCCACAAACACAAGAGACGTAAAAAATGTTTTAAAACACTTAATTTAGTAAAATTTGGATTTTCAAAAATATTATTTTTATTTACGTATTTGTTCTTGTTATGCAGTGCGTATTAAAAGCCAAAAACGCCCCCTCCTAACTAACTGAGGATTTCAGCAAGACAACCTTAAACAAACTTTAGGCAATGAAATGACAGATATAACTGTTAAATTGAAAGTGAATTAAATTTAAGGGAAGTTTTAAAATACATAATTTTAAATCTCCTGACCAGTATTTTATAACCCTTAAACAAAAATGTAATATCTTTACCTATTAGAAAATGACAATACTCTAATAATTACCCAAATAACTGATTTTAATAGCCATATTAAAAAAACATATATTGAGGAGTCAAGAAAGACTTCGATAATGATCTTAAAATCTATAGGCACCAAATAACAAAAATAAAACAATAAAGTAGGTTTTTTTTTAAACCCTATTAGGGGTTAATTAGGGTAGTTTAAGAGTAAGTACAGTCGGCACAAAAGTCTCTATACACCATTTACACATTTACTGTGTAAGTATTTTTTGTAATATAATTAGCCAAGTAACCGAATAAATAAAAAAAGTGATAAAGCTTTAATTATTAATTTAACTGTGATTCCTATATTTTTGGTTACTTGGATAATTAGATTACAAATATACATACAAAGTAAATAGTGCCTTAAATCAGCGTTTTTGCATACCATAATCTACAATTTTTTAAATTAAAACACAAACAGCAAAACAGCACAAAAGGGTTTTGTAGTTTTATAAGGTCTTATAATTACATACAATCTTTGTTATACCTAAATTTTTAATATATGAACCAGCCTCCTTTAAGTCCTTTAACATTTACCTATGTAAAATAAATTTTAATGGTAAAATATACAAAGAGTTTCTTTAATTAAGCAATTTGCATTGCCATGTATTGCCAAATAAACTGGTCACAGAGTTAATCGGCACAGTAAATTTTTTGTCCATTTTTAATAAGCTGTAACTTCGAAACAACTAAACGGATTTGGTCATTTTTTTTTACGGTTTAAAGATCAACTCTTATACTTTCGACTGCTTTTTGCCGATTTTTTGTAAGCTAAGATTTTCTATGATATACAGGGCACGGAAAAAAGTGTTGCAGTTTTACAAAGTTTCATCATACTCCCATTTGGCTAAAACATTTTTTTCACTAAAATTATAATTTGCAACTATAGCTAGGACTAATATCTCGGGACGTATTTGGTATTTTTTAATAAGTCTTCTGAAACAAAAGATAATCGATTTCTATTTAAACTCGTATTTTTTAAAGTTCTTTGAGAACTTTCTGAACATAACGTGATTACCTTGAAAAAATTCGGATAAACACTTTTCCGATACATAAAAAAAATATGGTTTAACTTTTACAGAAACATACAGGGTCTCTCATAAATACCATACAAAATTAAATAATTTAATTCTTTTGATAAAGCAGAATTAACAACTGATCAACATAAAAATCTACTAATGCCATGGAAACGAAACATGTATATTTAGCTAGGACTAGCACGTCGGGACGTATTTGGGATAGATTGTTCAGTACCTCGTAGGACCACCTCGTACACGCAATACTTCAGTTGTCCTTCTCGGCATACTATCCACCAAGTTTCTAATAAAGTTTTGGGGAATAGCTTCCCATTCTTCTCTAACTGCAACCGCCAATTCATCCAGATTTAGAAACTCTTCCTCTCTTTGATTCAATTTTAGTTTCATTCGGCTCCACACGTGCTCTATCACATTCATATCTGGTGCCCTAGCGGGCCAGATCATTCGTTCAATGTCATTGTCCCTCAGAATTCCGTTGATGATTTGAGCTCTGTGAGGACGAGCGTTATCATCAATCAGGATAAAACCATCCCCGAAGTTCTGAGCAAAAGGAATTACAATTTCATTTATACATAAATAAGTCTCGATATCTGACAGCATTCATCGATTGTCCTATTAAAATTACTAATTTTAAACGAATTTTTCAAGGTAATTAAGTTATGTTCAGAAAGTTCTCAAAGAACTTCAAAAATACGAGTTTAAATAGAAATCGATTATCTTTTGTTTCAGCAGACTTATCAAAAAAATACCAAATACGTCCCGAGATATTAGTCCCAGCTATAGTCACAAATTATAATTTTAGTGAAAAAAAATGTTTTAGCAAAATGGGAGTATGATGAAACTATGCAAAACTGCAACACTTTTTTCCGTGACCTGTATAGCATATAAAATATTAGCTTACAAAAATCGGCAAAAAGCAGTCGAAAGTATAAGAGTTGATCTTTAGAACGTCAAAAAAATGACCAAATCCGTTTAGTTGTTTCGAGTTACAGCTTATTGAAAATGGACAAAAAATTTACTGTGCCGATTAATTCTGTGACCAGTTTATATAGTTGTGTGGAGGTTTAAAATCCCAAAATATTAGGTTAAAAGTAAAAAACTCAAATTATTTGTTTTTTACTGCCTATTTTTACTGGGGCATGTTTTAGAGTTTTTTCAAAAGCAAACCATTTAATTTAAATAGTTTTTATTTTAATCCACGCGTCCTCTCGGTAAATAACATATAAAAGATATTAATAATACATCCAGAAAAGCAAAAAAAAATTGGGTCAAAGAAGAAACGAACATAATTTCTCCTGGATTGTACAATACGCCTTTGTTCTCAAGAACCTAATGTTTTATTTCTAGCTAGGTATTATAAAACTTGACTTTTATATTTTCTGTAGCTCTATTTTTCTAGTATTTCTAAGTTCGATAGCAAGCTCTTTTTAGTTTATTTAAATCGGTGACCTGGATCTTAACGTAAAGGCATGTCTTTTCTAAGTATAAACTTTAATTTATTGAATTTCTACTTTAAAATTGTGTTTTAAAATACAGGGATTTTGGTTCTACATTAAAAATTATCTTGACGAAAACAAAGCCCAGTTTACATAAACAAGCAAAATGTTTACCAGGTACCATGCCAATGTGGGAAGTACTGACGTAGCGTAGGCGAAGTCGTATACTCGAGGCCCCCTTTATTGATGAAAATAAAATATTTTAAAAAATAACTGCTAATCCCCTAAACCAAGTGGCTGTACGTGAGCGCCTACTTCGCCTACGCCTAGCTACTGGTAGGCCGTCGTATATCGACGAACGAAAACATAATTTAAAATTGGATGAAACATCAAAATCTGGGATTGCTGACCATCTTTGGACTCAAAAAGTAGACAGAATGACCTGCTATTTACAGGCAACCACACTAAAAAACGCGAAAATTTACGAAAGCCACCTTTATTCAGAACAAAAATGTTATTTTTAGCAAACTAAGTGTGAATATACCAAACATTGGGAGTCCACTCTAAAGGAGGACCAATGCCGGCATTATGGGTGAGCAACTCAGTTAACTCAGTAGTTCTAGAAATTTGGTTGGTTTACACTTAAAAACAAACATATACTTGTGCTTTATTTTCTTGGCTTCTAATTTCTATATCAAAGATGGTATTAAAAAAATGTTGTGTAAATAAATTAAATAAAGATAATGGAAGTCCTAAATTTTCTTAATATTATACAGGGTGATTCAAAAATCGATTACGAAACTTTAGGGGTTGACAAAATAGAGGTAGAGCTTCATATAAATTTGTTTCAAAATGTCATTCGTTTTCGAGTTACAAGCCGTCAAAGTTCAATTTTTATTTTGGTTTTTCGCCGTATTGCATTTATTTTTAACCAATCCAGTTTATTAAAGTCGATAAACCTCACCGTTTAGGCACTAATAGATATCAAGGTTTTCACCAATTTCAATCAAATTACCTACATACATACAGGGTGTCCAGTAACTCAACCGACAAACTTTACAGGGCGATTCTACAACAGAAAAGTAAGAAAAAACCTCATATAAACATATGTCCTAAACGTCTTAGTTTTTGAACTAAGGTGTGTTAAATATTAATTTTTTTTTAAATTTTTAACACCCCGTGTTTCAAAAACTAAGACGTTTAGGACATATGTTTATATTAAGTTTTTTTCTTATTTTTTGTTGTAGAATCGTTTGTTAAGTTTGTCTGTGGAGTTACTGGACACCCTGTATGTATGTAGGTAATTTGATTGAAATTAATGAAAACTTTGATGTCTATCGGTGCCTAAACGGTAAGGTTTATCGACTTTAATAAAAAGTACCTTTTACCTTTTTTAAGTTTTTGATTGTCTATAAAATGGCGCCCCCAGCTTTGCGATATCTGTTAAAATGAAAAAGTTATGATGTAAATTAATTTTAAGTTTTAGGTAAAGTGCCCTCTGGCGGTATTTAAAAAAGTACTTGTCTTAAAATTTTAGAATCTGCAAAGCTCGATTTGTGTGCCAAATATCAACTGGATTGGTTAAAAAATAAATGCAATATGGCGAAAAAACCAAAATAAAAATTGAACTTTGACAGCTTGTAACTCGAAAACGAATGACATTTAAAAAAAAATGTATGTGAACCTCTATCCTTATTTTGTCAAGTAGAATGATCCCCTTAAGTTTCGTGATCGATTTTTGAGTCACCCTGTATAGTTTTTTGCTCAGCACTTGGCTTGTTTAACAATATGCAATTTAAAAGAGACTAGATAAATTAATACAATTTCAATGACAAATAATGAGAAAATATATTAAGGTAAACAAAAAGTTAAGTATTTTTAATAATTGCTTGTATTTTACCTTCATTAACAACCTTTAGAGAATACAAAGCTACAAAGGAAAATACACAAAAAATGTTTATTATGTCCCGAGGTAAGGACTCTTTTGCATATGTAAGCGTTTTGTTTGAGGTTTGCGAACCAAATGTAAATTTACAAAGAAAAGTTAACGAAGGTGGGCGAATAAAGGTATATTTTTGCTTAACATAATTTCGAAAAAAAAATGTTTAGTTTAAGAATATGTTTAAATACCTTTTTATAGCCTAAAAAACATATTTTATGTTATTAATGCAAAAATATAATTTTGGATGTCATAGAAGTTATATTATTTCGGCCTTTGATTTTTGTCGTTTTTTGTCCTTAAATTACATTTTAATTTGACTTGAATATATTAATCATAATAAACCTGTATATGGGTAGCTATTATTTCATTTTGATTTTAGGTGCGTATCTACGTATCATATGTAATATATAAACAGCACACAGTCGCGCAATCGAAATGCTTTTACACCTATTTTTATGCGCTCACAAAGTATTTATGTATCACAGATATCAAAATTGTGTTTAAAAACCGTTAAACCAAATGTTATAAAATACTTAGTACCTAATAATGCCAGAAAGCCAGTATTTTATTTTTATTTATTTATTTATAATCCCAACTAACTTAAAGAAAAAAGTTAAACATAAATATTATACAATATAAACAATCAAGAAAAGTCAAAAAGAAACTTATTAATAACAGAAAATAATAATAATTAAATATGTATATTTACATTCCTTTATTTTTTAAAATAAAAATAAGTTATTATTTTATAATAATTTTTTAAAATGTTTTTAAATACTTTTGGATTTCTTACAAATTTATTTTTTTTTCTGGCAAATCGTTATATGTCAAGATACCATTATATATGATTGATTTTTTTTTTCAAAATTACTTTTAATCGCAATTATTTGAAAGAAATTTATTTGCCGTGTATTTTTATTATGCGATGAATATTGTATAGCAGGGATGGCGAACCATTGGCACGCGTGCCCAAAATGGTTCGCAAAATAAAAATTAGGGCACGCGAGTATGTTCATAATAAGGGAATTTAATGATCTTTTTAATTTCTTATTTTTTTTTGCTCTTTAAATTTTGGAGTTACTAAAACTATTTATTGGCACGCTCAGGGCTTCTTTTTAAGTTTAAAATACGTAATGATCTTTTTTTTAAATTTGTTTTTCTTCCTAAAAGTATTTCATGGCACGCCAATAAGGATATAATTTTACATTTTGTACAAAAATGTCACGTTCATACAAAAAGTTTTGCCATCCCTGTTGTAAAGCATGTGATTTTTGTTTCATTTGTTAATTATTATTTTTTTACGGGTTTCGGTTGTCATAAAAGGCGGTAAAAATATTTAAATAAATTAATCAATAAACTTTTAATTTTGTTGAGCTCTTCTTTTTTGTGCACCTAATAAATTTTATGGGTTATATTTTTTTATGTTTTTTTTTGTTAATTAGAATTATTTATAGTTAACAAACAAATAGATTTTGTTAAAATAGGGTCAACAACAACAAAAATGTGTAGATCAATTATTTAAACTTTTATACCGCCCTATATGAGAACCGAAGTCCGCAAGAGAACTAATAATTAACAAATGAATGGCAAAAAATATTGATGAAACTTCTTTTTATCGCAGAATCATATACTAAATAACTCTAGATAATTTTCAAAATTTTAAATTAATATTTATCTGCACAAAAAATTATTTAAAACCTATGGTTACTACAGTGGCCAACCGGGCGAAAGCCGATTTTCAACGTTAAATAAAAATTATAAATACTGGAGCTGCTCTTTTAGAAACCTTTATAATATTTAGGCTAATACTTATACTTTTTAAGATTTTGCTAAAAAGTTGGACGAGTATTTCTTTTTTCAGTTTTCTAAAAATTAAATTTTTTTTTTTTTGCAGAAAAAATCCAAAAACCGTCTTTTTTTAGATGCCATTTCAAAACGTTTTAACCATCAACATAACTTTGGGAGATTTGTTACTATTTTTTTAAAGAAAATCAACGTCTTGACTAGACTATTTTTCTTGTTTAACGCTTTAAATTTGCACGGAAGTCGGTTTTAATTTTATACTATTAGCACATACAAAACAACTATAATTTTTTTGTGCTATTAGTATGCAAGAAATTTTGCTTCGCTTTGTAGTATTAATTTTTAACCAATTCGTATAATCTTTTATGGATTTTTTCAAAATAGAATGGTAAAGTTAGAAAATTTTTATTTCTTTTATCTTTTTTTTTTACGTTGGGTAATCGACCATAGCATACTTTAAGGAAAACACTCCTTACTACTTAAAATTTTCTTGCACTTCAAGCTTGCATCTATCAAATACTGTACGATGGATCCAAGATCGTTTAACTAGGTAAGGTTGCCTCGTAAGCCTTGCAACATGGCGGACCATACGTCACATATGTATTTTGCTCATTATTTAATGAAGTTTTTAACAGTGTAGTTTGTGTTTTTGGTCAATCTTAAAGAAATACTTTTAAATACTGTTAATTCCAGTTGTTACCTTAATTTCTTTATTAATATTATTAAATTATTTAACAATGATTATTCTAGCTGATTTTTAAATATTGTATATCGCGCTCTTTCGCCCTCATAGTATTATCCGTCTAGACATCCTTGTTGGCGCCAAGGAACCAGCAGTGTGGTACATATGTGATGTAATGAGGCAACCTTACCTAGTCAAACGATCTTGCGATGGACCCAAAGTCGGTCTATATAAGGTCACGACATTCGGCCATATTGCTTTGACGTGTTATGACGTCACATCTCCCATTTTTCGGCCATGTTGTTCAGTGCCAGAGATATACAGTTTATTGTATTAGTAGAACAACCGTTTACACAACAGTTTTTAATTGTTATTAAGTTGTAAATTCTTTTACTTTAAATAAAAAACATTTGGAATTACATCTTTCAACAAATATCACTTCCAAAACAATGCAAAATGAAATGCGCAAATTCTAGATGCCACTAGATTGATCTTTATCTTTGATTTTTACCCAGTCTTGCCAACTTTTCTTCGAGAAGTGCCCTTTCTTGCGTCCCCGACCTCGAACCGCCTAAAAGTTGAGGATATGTCGCAACCTTATAAATATAAACTAACCTTGCGATGGACCTAGGTTTGCTTAGTTTTTATGCTACCGACAGAGGGGTGATGGACAATAAACTACTAAGTTTATTGGATATTTCCGCTTCTTACCCAATACAATACTTTTTAATTAACAAAAATATCCCTTAATCTTCAATAAAGATAAAATAAATTTTAAAATGACAATATTTTGGGACTTTGTTTTCCAAAAAGTGCTAGATTATCCTTTAATGCAGCTTCGCTGATCTGCAATGTTTCCTTGCATTATTAATGCAGAGAATGTTAGAAGCTTACTTTGCCCAGACTTTTTAGTGTTGTCCTTTTATTTAAAATTTTATCGTCTTTTAGGCCGTTTCTGAGATATTGCATTTTTTGTTATTTATACTAGTTATGGGTAAAAAGTAATCATATTTTACTTTAACAACCTTAATTTAACCTTTGTTTTTATATTGACTGCTATGGAAAAAAACATATTTAAAATATTTCTTTTTTATTATATTTATCAGTGAACTAATTTATTCTGTAAAGGTAACCAGACCTTTTAGATTAACTTTATTTAATTTGTAAATATTTTATTTAAACAGGTAAGTTTAAGATCGCCATGGTAAATAAACTAAAACTAAATTAAAGGTCTTAGCAGGAATCTTGTGTTTTTTATGGTCATATTTTATTTATCTGCATACGTAAAAATAATTATATTGCTTTTCGCCAGTGGGTTTGGCCTAAAATCTTCTCGCAAATGAAGCTCAGATTTGTGTAAAATATACAAAAACATGTTTCTCCGGTGGCTTAGTGAACAGAAATTTGATCTAGAAAGTCAGAAGTGGCCGGTTTGACTCCCGGCCGGAGACACTCTTTATGAAAGTAGTTATTTAAAAATAACGTCCGTGGTAGCACTACCACATGGTAAAAGGTGCTGCGAAATGCAAAAATCGCACATTTTTTGTGCTTGAGACAACAGGTAGCGTAACAGGGAAAAACGATGGGTTAAACATCTAACAACCCGACACTCACAGTAACCCAAGTATTTAGGCATAAGCCGTTGTAAGATGTCACAAAGATAAAAAAACTACCTACAGAGCGTCAAGTTTAAAACAGCCTTTAAATGCATTTTTTTACAGAGACAAAAAAAGTAACTTTCCTAATTTTTAAAAACATTAAATTGAAATAAACTGTCAAACTTAAATTTAAAGAAAGGTTAAAAACTCCTAAGCAAGCAACTTCAACTTTTGAAGAAAACCCACTTCAATGGAAAATTGCGTTGGATATTTACCTAAAACATCGTAGTTTTAAACAGTTTTAATTAGGAATTATTGTGTGATGAAACTTGCTTTTAAACGAATTAAAAGCTGGAAAATCGTTTTGTACATAAGAATAAAACTTGGAAGTTAAGTTAAAAGGAGCGTCGGAAAACTTTTAATCAAAGTTGCGGTTTTATTAAAAAAATCTAGTGTCCATAGTTTACTCCAAATTTAAAAGTACACTATGTGTTTTTTAAATCTCTTTTACATTGCATCATATAGTTAAAGCAAATATATACTTTTAAAAATATAGAAACGGCATAGTATCTTAAAAACTTAAGCAAGAGCCACACAAGCGTGGCGTGGCAGTAGGCGTGGCATAAAGCGCAACACCAAAGTAGCAAGTAGTTTAGTAACATAAAGGCAGTCAAAGACAAAATGTTTTTCTCTGAGGACGAGGCTGTACTAACTATTTTAAATGTTAATAAAACACAAAAAAAATATATTCGAAACGACTTTTTGGGTACACCCTTATTGGAAGAAGATGCAAGAGCGTAGTGGTTTAAGTGTTTTTAAAGGAGTTGAATATGTATTCGACAATATTTCAGTCATTCTATAAAATAAGGAGGAAAACTTTTGAGTTATTACTAAGAAAAATTGACCAGAATTTTTAAAAGGTATACAAATTACAGACAGGCAATATCTCCTAAGGAACGCGTATTAATAACACTAAACTAAATAATAATATTATGCAAATAAAAGTTTTTCGATAACAGCGTGTTTTTAAGCAAATGAGACAGAGGTGATGATTTTCTGTTTAAAATAAAAGGTAGGTTGTTTGTTTGATAAACATGGGATTAAGAGTCAATTATTAAAAAAATATTGTGGTAAGAAAAGGCAAAAAATAAGGTTTTATTTTTTATGTCAAAAGCGTTGTAATAAGCAAACTGTAAGAAAATATTGTTAGTATAAAAATACATTTTTCGAACATTTCTACACTTTTTTGTAAACAATGAAAGTGGTAGACATAGTCCACCCTTATGGTTCTTGGTAATTAAATTTAAAGCATTAGAAAATGACTGCAAAAATATAAATTTAAATAGCCTAAATAAATTATTTAAAATTACTTTACTGTTTCATTTAAAGTTAAATGAAGAAAAAAATATTAATTATAATGTGTCAGGACGAAAAAAGTATTTTATAGAAAAAATCTATTTATCTAGTGTCACCATCTAGGCTTTAGCAAAATTTTTTTATTTGACGTAAGTTTTAAAACACAATACTTATTTTCTTTTAGGGTAAAAAAAAACCAATAATTTTTTGCAATACCTCTCTAATGGTTGTCTTCTGACCCCGTGTTTATAAAGCAAACTACCCTTAATTTTGAACAAGAAATTATCCTATCTCTGTATGTCTTTTCAATACATTTTAAAATTTTAAAGGAAAGCAAATTTGCCTAATAAGAAGGTCGCTTAAAGCTTAAAAACCCATATAAATTTTCATTTCCTGTATCCGCAGGCTGACTAACTGCCTTTTCATATCAGCGAAAGACGAAAATACGGGCGACGGACCAACGCTATCGAAGTGTATGGAGTCAAATGAAACCTTTCATACGCAGAAAACGGGGAAAGTCGGCAAACTCAAAGGATTCGTATAATTTTGTATCTCACTGTCCGTCAAAACCGGCTTTGTGTGTAAAGGCGCTTACTACTTGTAGCTTAGTTAATGGCCCAAAGTTACTGCAAGTACTGCCACCACTTTCTTTCATAAGCTGTTGTCCTTTATTTTTTACAGGTAGGACGTCACTTTCGTTTCCTTCCAAAATATTTCCGGCTGTCGTTAAACCGACGTTTTTGATTATCTAACATTTTTTAGTACCTAATATACTCATAGGGAAGAAAATATCTGTTTTTCTCTATAAAAATTTTTACGGATAGTTTTAATGCAAAAGGCATGTAGCAAGTGACAAAAAGTAGAACAAGTAGCGTTGCACGCTACATGCCGCAACTGTTATTAGCACTTTTGTGGGCGTTAATTCATTTATTTTTTGTGGGTCAATTTCAGGACCGGATTTAAGAGGGACAGGCGGGGCACTGGCCCCCACCTTTAAAAAAGTTACATATGGATCGATGAGGACCTTTTTTTATTTCTGCAACTCTTTACTTTTTTCCACTTTTACGGGGCCCCACAGGCTATTGCCCCGGGGCCTCTACACGTCTAAATCCGGCCCTGGTCCATTTAAAGTAACATTCTAGACGGTATTTGCTACTTGCCACGCTACTTTGGTGTCCGCTCTCCCTAAGGCCAAACGAATTATCATATGGTGACCTTGAAAATGATAGTAATGGATAATTGTTTAATTAAAATTTAAAAAAGTGCAAAAAAATAAGCGAATTTTTTTTGCATATAACAATACCAATAAGTTCAGGGCCAAAAGTCAATACGCTTTTAAAGGGCATACAGGGTTATTTTTAAGTTGATATATTCCTCCCAACACAATACAGAATTTAAAAAAAATTAATAAAATTATGTTCAAAAATGCTTTGTTTCGGGTATTAAAGATTATAGAGAAAAATGCCTTTTTATCATAACTTTCCTGACACTCCAGATATATACACAAAATTTGGTGGACCTCTTATAATCATAACATTACATTTTTTGCTGTGAAAGTTTTAACTCAACTTAAAAATACTCATCTTAAAATGTCAATTTAATTTTGAAATATCCACGAATAACATTATTGTGGTAGAGTTCATAGTCACTACAAGATTCCTTATTTAATTTTATAAATGTTTTTTATTTTTTATGACTCCTATTTTTTAAAGATTAGTCCGGTTTAGTACAGGAAATGAAGCTCAAAAAGGGTTAAACCTGGGAATTGTTTTGTCTTGCATGGATTTAATTGTAATTAACAGAAGGTGGGGAATAGCCCAAAGATAAAAATTTGTAGTATGTTTACGTAAGTTAACACGTATAAAAAAACTTTTTTATTATTTATTTTACGAATGAAAGTTATTCTTTATTAAAAGTTCTGCATGGTAAAAGTAGTATTAAAAATTGTCGAAAAAAGAAAATTTGTTTAGAATTGTTTTTTTCCCTGTTATGCAAGTTTGTATAATTGTAAAAACAAATTAAACTTTTTTCTTCAATATACATACAAGAAAATTTAGGTTATTTTTCGTCCTAAACATCTTTTGTTTGTAACAATTTCCGATATTTGAAAATAATTTTCTCATGAGTAAAGTATAAAGATAATTGCAGAAAAATTTCTTCTGCAATAATTATAGGAGTAGTTAGGGGCTTCTTTTGATTATTTTTTTGTAGAAGCAATTGTTTGCTTACTTTTTATGTCATAACTTACCTAATTTTTATACTGAAGACTTTTTTTAAACGAAAAATGCCTAATTATGTACTTTGAGAAATAGTCCCCAAGTTTTTCTTTAAAAAATTCGGAATTATTCCGTTGTTTGTTTGTAATTATTCCGAATTTTGTTATTACCACCTCTAGGGTTTTGGCGCCCTTCTATTTAATACAGATTTTAATTCTTGAGCTATTCCCTACCTTTTATTAAGTTTTTTAGTTATCCTTGCAGGACCAAAAGATGCAAGGTGAAATGCTTCATTCCCTGTACAATTTTAATACATTTGGGATAGCCTTGATATAGAATAAAGTAAGTATTATTTGAATCACTTTAAATCTTAAAAAAATTGGTTTTTGACGTTTTAAGGTCCTTACAAAATTACGATGTTAAAAAATAATGTTAGTATCTGGAAGGTCTTTAAGCATCAGTCATCGGCGAGCGTTATTTTCTTTTTAAATTATAATACACATAAACCTAATGCGCTATTTTTACATCTAAAAAGAAGTTGTGGAAGAATTATCTTAAAGGTGACAAAAAATAAAGAAGGAATATTAAATATTTAAACACAATTAAATCTGGTAGAATTTATTAATATTGTTAAGTCAATGTATTGAGTTAATAGAAAAAAAAACAAATTATGTGTATTTTTACTTAAGCATTTTTGTCAAGATATAGTCTTTAGCCTGTAAGGTTTATATTATAACTAATTTATCATAATAAAAAGTCTGTTTAATTTTTTACTAAAAACTTTAAAAGACTATTTAATCCTTTGTAATTAAAACTTAAAAGAAAATAATAATTTACGGTATTTTAGACAGAAATGCTTAAGACTAATCCTTTAGCCCTGCCATCCTATTTAAATTTTTAAAAGAAAACTCCGATTCTTTAACAAAAGTAAATTATAAAAACTAAAATTTGTATTGTTTTATTTATCTGTTTAAAGGAAAATATAAAAGGTACACAAATTTTACCATAAAGCATACATAATATGTTATCTTTTTATATGCTGTTTTTTTTGGTTATTCAACCATTTCTATGTTATTTGCTAAAGCTAATGTTCGTTTTTTGTAAAATATTTTTAAATGTACTTATACATTATCATAAGAAGACAAATGGGTAAAACAATTTTTGTAGACACACTAAATATAAACTAATATATTTTTGAAAATCAAGACACCGTTTTCCGTAAGATCGGCAAAGTTAAACCATGCTGGGCAGGGTCAGTAAGTGGATGTATTACTACCAGCGAATATACCGGGTGACAACGAGATCACTTTCAAGCTGCAATTTTTTTATTTCTTTATCGACACTGACGAAACTTGGTAGGGTAGTAAGACTAACAAAAGTCATTTTTAGGTGTATATGACAGGCTTTCACGACTTTTTACCGAAAATGGCTGGAACTTTTTATTTTTAAATGTTAATTTTTGTTTTTTTGGATTCTTCAAATCATTTTTAGTCGAAATACAATATTCTTATAACAAATTTTGTCCAAATTTTATTATTAGGTAAAATTTTTATTTTTAATCTAGAGTGCCATGACCATTCTAAAATCACTTCTCATACTTACTTTTAGAAAAATACAGAATCAATTTTATCTTTTTAAATTTGTTTACTACAGGGCTCTAAACTTTATTATTTTTATTTTTTTACCCTTGCTCAAAAACTAAAATAGGACTATATCACTTTCATAATATTTCTAAATGCAGTATTTTAAAGCGAATCCAACGATGTAAAACACTACCACATTTTACTTCATTTTCTTTTAAAAAACATTTATTATGTAGTTAAATGATCCTTTTAATACTGAATGGCGTTCGTCGCAATCCATCGTAGTTGCCATAAAAACAGAAACTAATATGTTGTAAAAAAATTGCTTGTATTCCAATAAAAGTTAAAAAAATTACAACGTTAGTTTGTGTTTATGTATCGCCTACAATGGTAAGATAATTTTAGATTAAATTTGGTGTTAACAATAAAAACTAGGCTAATACCTAATTTAACTTAAAATTATTTTAACATTGTAGGAAATAGATAAACATAAACTTATGTTTTTATTTTTAAACTTATAGAGAAACACAAGCAATTGTTTTTACAACATATTCGATAAGTTTCTGTTTTCATGGCAACTACGCTGAAATGCGATGTACACCATTCAGTATCAAAAAGATTATTTACCCACATAATAAATGTTGCTTTTTAAAAGAAAATGAAGTAAAGTGTCGTAGTGTTTTACATCGTTGGATTTGCTTTAAAATACTGCATTTAGAAATATTATGAAAGTGATTTGGTCCTATTTTGGTTTTTGACCTAGGAGTAAAAAAGTAAAAACATGAAGTTTAGAGCCCTCTAATAAAAAAGCTTAGGTTAGTTGTATTTTAAGTAAAGTATAGGGGTGATTTTAAAATGACCATGGCACTTAAGATGAAGAATAAAACCTTAATATAAAAATAAACATCAAACCACATTTTTTTTAAAAATATTATGGTCCGACTAAAAATTATCTGGAAAGTCCGCAACACAAAAATATACAGGGTGTCCCATTTAAAAATCAAAAGTTCCAGTCATTTCTGATGAAACCGGAAGTCGTGAAAGCCTATCATATACACACATAAAAATGACTTTTAGTTACCAAACCTCACCAAATTTTGTGAAAATCAATAAAGAAATAAAAAAAGCAGCCAAAAGTAATCACGTTGTCACCCGGTATGTATATACAGGGTGATTCACGGTCGATGGTAGGTTAAACGTTTATGAAAAACGGAACGTAGAATTTTTCTGAAAATTTAGCATCGTACATATTCTAACCTGTCCTATCGATCTAAAATATTTTCAGCATTGCGGCGTTGCCGCGTCTATCAAAAAGTCCTATAAACTTTATTTTTTAAATGGAACACCCCTATATTAACAAGTTTTTATATTCGCCTTTTAATTATAATACTTTTTTGTTAATATTATCCTATACCTATCTCTATTGGTTTTCGAGATAAAAATAATTTGTGTTAAATGTGGTCCAAAACATGGCCCACACGGATCAAATTAATAAGTAAAAACTTTGGAAGATAAAATAAATGCATCAATGTTATTATTATTAGACACAATGTATATATTTTTAATGTAACACCCTTTATAATATATCGTCATTAAAAAAATTATTTAGCTTTAGGAAAATATTACATTAAGTACATCTATAACTTTATACAGGGCATTTCTTTAATGCCCCCCTTTTACTTTTTGAACGGTTTAATAATAATAAAAAAATTGTGATATAATATTAATGCCTAAATACTATATTCTAGAGTGAAATTAACAGATGAAAATTTCAAGATGGCGGCTGGGCGCCATCTTGGAAAAAAAAATTAAATGGAAAGAGGGGTATTGTCACACATCATTTTAAAGCTCCTGACGAGTACTTTACAACCCTAGAATATAACACCAATACAAAATTGCGGTACTTAAAAAATACCTAAATACCTGGTTTAAAAACGTTAATTCGGTCTTTTGTTGTAAACTTTTTACATGACAAGTGAAAAATGTTTATATTGGGTGTAAACTAAAGTACATATTTACCTTTAAAAACAAAATTTATAGTAATAACCTAAAAGTTTATTGGACAGTGACGCAACTGTTTGAAAACCTACATTTTCTTGATTCTCATATTTATATTGTCATTTTCGAATACGTTTTGAAATACTGAAACAAATACGGTTAGCAGGAAAATTTGACTTTAATATTTGCCTTTTTTTTAAAGTACCGTCATTTTGTAGTAGATACAGGTATTGACTTTATAATCTAGGGTTATATTGTACTTGTTAGAAGCTTTAAAATCATGTGCTACAAGATCGTTCTTTACATTACACTGTTTTTCCCAAACTCCAGCAGCCTACTTAAAATTTTTGTCTGTCAATTTCACTTTAAAATGTAGTATTTGGTCATTAATTTTTCATCGTAAAGGTTTAGTTTATCATATATATAAATATATATATATATATATATATATATATATATATATATATATATATATATATATATATATATATATATATTATACAAAGTATTTTACTCCCTTTAAAGACAGTCAAAAGAAAACATCCTGCTTTTCTATGCTATTCACCACGACTCTCTCCCCAGACCGAGACTTTAATATATATATATATATATATATATATATATATATATATATATATATATATATATATATATATATATATATATATATTAAAGCAAAAAGGAAAATTTTTTTATTATATATATATCTATATATTGCTTGGCGAGATGGCTCTGGCCGCTGAACTTACTTCCTTAGTTCCGACAGGAATTATGTTTAGCGACTAGAAAACATAGCCAAGTTGTCAGCAATGTACAGCAGTTGTGATGATTCCCAACAAGGATGAAACACGTGTCACCGTCTACATTGCGACCCGGGGTCATCCATTTATTTGGAGACTCCGTAATTTTAAAGTAACCAGCCAAGTAGTCGTTTCTACCAGGTTATGTATTTGTTTTCTTTTCTTTTGTTATTTAGGAGCCTCTATGCCCAAGATTTTAAAACTCTTATTAAATTGTTTATTCTAAGGCTTAAGAATATATATATATATATATATATCCGTTTAAAAAAAGCGATTAAAGAAGTGCACTAATTAGCGCCCGTGATGAAACTACCACGTTAACCAGAGGGTACCATCAAATGCAATATCTGCATGGTTAAAATAAAATGGTAATTTTTAGAAGTGAAACAGTGAAGTACGTTTCTTTATTTTGAAACGTCGCACCAATGAAGTGTAATATGTTGTTGAATTTGTAATTAAGATAAGAGCTTATTAAGCCTAAAGCTAAATGTTAAACCTAATTAAAGTTGATAATGGCGGCTTGAAGACGAAACGTTAGATCCTAAACTTAATTACGCTATTTTGTGGTGGGGAAAATTGGCAATAATAATGTGTCATTTATTTCAAGACATTTTATTAAAAAAAAAACTATATTTAGCCAATTTTTTTAAACTCCAGAATAGCTTTAAGTTTAAGATCCTTAGGCCCAGTTGTACAAAACAGGTTTTAACTTAGGTATACTGAAGCAAGGTCAGGCCTTTAAACTTTCCGCAGAATCTCAATTTCTTTCATTTATTTAACTCTGACAGCAATAGTAAGATTTTACGGAAAGTTCAAAGGCCTAACCTTAGTTCAGTAGAACTGAGTTTAAACCTACTTTGTACAACTGGGCCTAATGGTGCGCCTCGAATTTGTTAGATAACCCCAAATATTATTATGTAAGGGAAAATAGAGATTAAAGTCACTGGACACGCTTATTTATCGAAAGATTTAATATATTATTTTTACACTATTATAATTAGAATTTTTAACGTATTTATTATTATTGTTTATTTAAAAATTATTTAGGGATTTATTTTAATTTAATAATTTTCCAAAAACATTTTATTGGCTTTAAACCTAAAATAAGTGTTTCCTTAAGTTTATTTTTCATTGACATTTAGGTTTCTTTTTTCTGACTGTTTATATAGTTAAATAAACTTTACCATTAAAATTATTAAATTAAGTATTTACTTAAAACCTTAGTAATTTTTAAACCCGGCTAATCCATATTAGTGAGATTTAAATAGCTTTTCCAACAAAATTAGCTTGGGTAGCATTTAGCTTTCCATTAAGATATTTAGTTTCTGGTTGTGATATCTCTTAAAAGCTAATTAAGTTAAACTTTTGTAAAAATTTTATATCCTAAAATAGCATTGTTTAATTAAGAAAATACAAAGTAAAGACTAATGATGCCTGGGTTAGTTTTGAGTTTTTCATTATTTTTTGAACAAAATTTAGGTTAAGAGGTTTTTTCAAGGTAAGGATTCAAAAACTTGTTGTAGCATTTTGAACACAACTTTTAGAAAAATCCAGATAACCTAGATAAAGCTTAAGGGAATACAAAAGAAATTCTTTATGTGGAATAAAAAGTTTAATTCGGAATATCTTAAAAGCGATTGCTCGTAGCGATATTTACTAGGTTAATATATTATTTTTTTACAAAATATGGCAAAATGGAAGTTCTTCACCAAATTTATAATATATGTACAAGGTATAAAATAAGTTCTTGCATTTTATCATAAGCGAAGGACTGTAGGTGGCTCCCTCCACATTTATGTTTTTCACCCTGGAAAACCCTAATACCTAATTTTGTGAAAAATTTTTGTATTATAAATAGAATATTTAAAAATAACTAAAATAAAACGAAAACTTTAACACCCTCTATCTTGCAAAAGATACACTTTTTGACTATGGTAAATTAGGTTAGATTGCTGTATTTTGGCTTAAGGAATATGCATTTACACTTTGTACAGACCATTTAGAGATACCCTGTATTTTAAATGCCTAATCAATTGGGGGTTAATTGAGGTCTTGGGGGACTAAGATCCCCTACTCCCCCTTAATTGCGTCCCTGATGATACGCGATATATTTTTACTTATTTAAAACCGATAATGACCTTTTGAGTAAATAGACGCTGCATCCGTCAGAAGTTTTAGAGCGCGTCAGAATAAGATAGGATGAGATAATTACATGCCAAACAGTGTATACGCCACTAATCTGACAATTTAAAAGTGACGTAAGGAAAGCGAAGGGCTACATAGTTTAAAAAAAAAAAACGTCATTCTGACCTTCTGAAACTGGCGTTTTTTTTTAATTTGAAGAAAATAATTCGAGGATAACAAAAAATATACAGGGTTTTCAAAAAGGTAAGGTCAAAAATAATAGAGGTAATAAAGTTAGCCAAAATATTGTTAGTACTTCATATAAAGAAGTTCTATCGCGCTTCGTTAGAGAGATATTGACCTTCAAACTTGGTATAAAAAGTCTTATTTCATAGTAGCGCTTCTTTTGACAGGCTGTTTTTTTTTCATTTAATGTATGTGTTAGACTCATTTGCCAAATTCGTCAATTCGCCGAAATAAATATTCAATTCGCGATATGATCAAAGCCAAATGATCAGTTGCCGAAAATATGTTCTATTTCGGAATCTGTTTAAGCCGATTTACCGCGAACTAAGCTATCTAGTTGCTCAAAAGGCCAATATGAATATGTTTTGGCAGATAATCATTTTTAGCTTAATATTTTACCGATTGCGCAATTAAGAAATAAACAGACCTCGAACACAACTAAAAAATGCTATTGATCCAGGAAAACAACATTTATTTCTTAGAAACAGCTTATTACTTAAATCGAAACTACTTAATATTATTTATTTGTTACATCAAGAAGAACTTCCATGGCACTTACTATTACATTTGATATTGCTCGAAACACATTTACACTTTTGTATAAATAATGACCCAATCATCGGCAATTGTGCATTTCTAAATTGCGCAATCGGAAAAATATTAAACTAAAAATGATTATCTGCCAAAACATATTCATATTCGCCATTTGAGCAACTCCGGTTACCTCAGTTTGCAAAATGTGTAAATCGGTCTAAACAGTTTCCGAAAAAAATATTTTTCGGCAGCCGATCATCTATCTGGCTTTGATCATATCGCGAATTGAGTATTTATTTCGGCGAATTGACGAATTCGGCATGTGTGTCTAACATATGCATTTTTAAGACTGGTGACAAATTCTACATTTTGGTATGACCGCTTAATATCTTTATTATTTTTGTACAAAAAGGTATATTAAATTATATATCTTGAACCGTTTTCATAAAATCTTATTTTAAGTTTTGAAATACCAGCATTTTGTAAGTAATAAAAAAATCATTTTTCCAGAAAATTCTTAAAATATGGCAAAATTCTTAAATCAGTTTTAAACTGTATTATAAAGTTAAAGGGGCTCTCTTACACCGTTTTTAATAATTTTACCACATTTTAATAATATTAATATAAAATGGAATTTTTATTACATATAAAATGCTGGTATGTCTAGATTTAAAATGCGATTTTATAAAAAAACAGTCCAAGGTATCGATTCAAATAAAGTAACCTTTTTGTACAAAAATGACAAAGAAATTAAATGGTACAACCAAAAAGTCGAATTTGTAACCAGTGTTTAAAATGCATACTATAAATGAAAAAAATTGTCGCACCCCGTATAATTCCGACTTACTGAACAGCCGTTTACCTATGTAAAGAAGCATTATTATAAGGGTGTTTAGCAGCCTTAATATCATTGGTACTGTGGAAACAGTTCAAAAGTTATAATTAAAATATATTTTTATACCAACTTTGAAGATCAATATCTACCTAACTAAGAGCCATAGAACTTTTTTTTAATATGAAGTACTAACATTATTTTGGCTCACTCTATCACCCCTTTCATTTTTGATTTCACCTTTCTGGACACACTGTATACAGGACGATTCAAAACTCGATCACGAAACATAAGGGTGATTCTACTTGACAAAATAAGGGTAGAGCTTTATATAATTTATTTTCAAAATGTCATTCGCTTTCGGGTTCCAAGCCGATGCAAAGGTATCACATTTTATTTTGGTTTTTTCGCCATATTGCATTTATTTTTTAACCAATCCAGTTGATATTTGGCACACAAATCGAGCTTTAGCAAATTCTAAAATTTTAAGACATCAGTGGACTTTTCTACAATACCGCCAGAGGGCACTTAAAATTTATTTAGATTATAACTTTTGTATTTTGACAGATATTGCAAAGCTGAGGCGACATTTATAGACAATCAAAAACTAAAAATATACGGTGATTTTTATTAAGGTCGATAAACCTTAACGTTTAGGAAACATGTAGACAGTCAAAGTTTTCATCAATTTTAAAGACGAAAACTTTATGAAAAAAACTTAAGAACAAAAACACTCTATTTTTAGCGTAGACTTCTAAGCCAAAATAAACTTGGTTTTGTTGCTTAAAACAGCCATGCTAAAAAAATATCTTTTTAAAGCTGATATACTAAAATAGGTTTTTTTTAGGTAAGTGAAAAATAAGAAATACCTATAACCGTAAGTACAAACATATTTTTCTACGACCAAGCTAATTTAAATTAATTTTTATTTTGTTTTTTTTTAATCAGGAAGATAATTACTTATTCTTTATAAAAAAAAGAACGTTAATTCTGAACCCAAATAGTAGCTAATAATACAAAGAGATCGTTAATCGTTTTTTGTTAAAGAATATCCAGCCGAATGTTTTGTGTCGTGTAAAAACTAAACTAACAAACAAGGTATAATGATGTTTGTTATTCTCTTTGTACTTTACTATTAGTTGTGGTGTGTGTATATATTTTAACGCAATTCAAATTAAAATTATGACTTAAAACTATTATATCAAATTATTTTTAACACAAAAAATATGTGAGTAACTTGTTTTTAATCATTAGTCAATATTTGTTTCCAAAATTCACGTATCTTTTATTAAAATAAATAATAATCTTCTTAACTAAAAATATATTTTTTTATTAGTTATTGTTTATCTTTAGTAATTAATTCCCAATGATGTGTATGAATTAAAAATATTCCTTTATAATTAATACAGAAATATTAAAATAATTACAATGATTTAATTTTCATAAAATGAATGTTTGTCAGTTTAAATTTGCATCGCTTAAATCCCTAAGTAGCAAAATTTCACCCCAAAGAAACATTTTCATTGACACAGGAAAAAAGGGAAAATTCTGTTAAACGTCGTTCTAATGACTTACGTTGATAACTTGATTAATGAGGTCTTCAAAAACCTTTTGTGTATTTTAAAAATGTTGGTTATATCAAATCATTACTTTTCAATGTAATGTGATTTTAACTTAAGAGGACGATACCAGTTTTTTTATATTAACTATTCGCTACATCCGAACGAACAATTTCATGCATACAAAATGTCCATTAGTGTTGCAATAGTATAACATTACAAGTGTGGAAAGTGACCAATTTCACACGAGTAAGAATATTGTTGTATCAGGCATCAGCCGAGTGCAACAAACCCACGAGTGTAAAAACTAAATTTTTGTGTTTTTTGTCTTCACAAAAAAATAATAAAACAATTATAAACTTTGCAACACTAGCGTGTTATATACTTATTGTACTCTTTGATAATATTTTTACGAGGGCGGTCCGATAAGTACCTAGTCTACAAAAGAAAAACGAAAATTTTGGAGAAGTGGTGATTTATTTCTCAACATAGTCTCCTTTTACCTCGATACACTTGACCCAGCGATGCTCCAACTTTTTAACCCGTCTGCAAAATGGAAAAAAGTTTTCTCGAGGTCTGCAGAGTAGGCTTCTGTGGCAGCGATTCTACTCAAATTTCTGCCCGGCGAGAGACTTTTTCAAGTTTGGAAATAAAAAGAAGTCGAACGGGGCTAAATCGGGAGAATACGGTGGATAAGGCAGGAGTTCGTAGCCCAATTTGACCAATTTGGCCGTGGCGATGGCGGAGGTGTGAGCCGGTGCGTTATCATGGTGGAAAAGCACTTTTTTCTTTGCCAAATGGGGCCGTTTTTCCTTCAATTGGGCGTCGAATCGGCCCCATAATTCGGTATAGTAGAGCCCTGTGACCGTTTTGCCCTTCTTTAGGTAGTCGATATAGATCACACCTTGTGAATCCCAAAAAACCGTGGTCATCACCTTTCCGACCGATGGGACAGTCTTCCTTCTTCGGAGCACGTTAGCCGGGTGAAGTCTACTGTTTCGACTGTTCCTTGGTCTCTGGTGTGTACCAGTGAATCCAACGTTTTGTCGATGGTCACGAAACGACGCAAAAACTCCTTCGGATTGCGCTTAAAAAGCGTCAAACACTGCTCTAAAGTGGCGGATAACAAGCGCAACCGCTTGTTATCCGGAGTGAGCAAACGCGGCACCCATTGCGCCGACAGCTTTCTCATGCCCAAAATTTCATGCAGGATATGACCCACGCGGTCTTTTGAGATGCCTACTGTCTCAGCAATCTCGCGCACCTTCAATCAACGGTCTGCCAATACGAGATCGTGAATTTTCGTCACACTGTCCTCCGTGGTAGCCGTTTTCGGAGCAATTGGGCGTGGCTCATCAAAAACCGACATGCGGCCATGTTGAAACTCGTTAAACCAATTTTTGACAGTCGTCATCGAAGGAGAAGAGTCACCGTACACAGCATCTAAGCGTTCTTTGATTTTACTGCGCGATTTCCTTTCAAAAACAAGAATCAAATCACCGATCAATATTGTTCTTTTTCCATTTTTCTAAAATCCGCGCACACGTCTGCTTCCACACGCTGTCAAAACAAAACAACAAGTCCGATTTGACTGAAATTTTGCCTTCTACACAAAAATGAAGTAATCGAAGAATCGCTCTAGCAACCGATTTCTAGATATTCGCCATTAAGTTATTTAGTGCACCCAAAAATGCCTTAAAAAAATCATAAACGGATGACTTAAAGTATTGTATATACCTTTTGGTTCCAGTAAACCACTTAACTGCAAATATCTTAAAAAGGTGGCTTTCAGCCTATTCTTACAAAGTACACCTTTTAATGCAGAAAGCATAGAAGAATTTACTGGGTCTCTTAGCGATAGAAGCGCCATCCGGCGGTGAGGCTAAGTACTTATCGGACCGCCCTCGTATATTGAAGTTTCTTGCAACACTAGTGTGTATAGTTATTTGCTAGCTGAAAGCATACAAAAAAATAAAAATTTACTTTTTAGTAAATACCTTGTGGTTGTAGAAAAATAGTTTACATTGCTTGTGTGAAAATGACTTTCTTATATTGGAGGATTGTTGCACTTGGCTGACACCTCGTGCAACAATATTCCCAGTTCTGTGAAATTTGTCAGCTTTCACACTATTTCTATTGTACTTTTAAGTATTATGATTAACAATTTTTGCAAATTTTAATTTAAAAGAATAGGATTGTTTGAACTATACGTTTAAATAATTACCATTAATAAACAATATGTTTTTGAAATTTAATGCCTTGTTTTTATAAGTAGAGTCAAGACACAAGCCGAAAATCGTGAAATTCCTGCAACTATTTTTAGGCAAATTAAAACTGGATACCCATTTTAGGTAGCTAATGACCTTGTTGCAACAACATGTTTCCCATTCTTAATTAAAAAAACTACGGCACTAGATGATCTCCTGGTGTGCTAAAGCGCTGGGTCAGGTCGTTGGGCGCACAAAGGACAGAGCTGGGTTTGAATGATGGTCTGGTCAAAATACTTATTATTAGGTTTGGTCAATAATTTAGTGGGTAGTCCAACAACAAACGAATAAAGTGCAAAATGTATCGACCCTGAAAGCCAGCAAAGGACCAAGGGGGCCGGAACACACTGCTGTGTCCTACGCGACCGTCGAAACGCGAAACATGCGGACCCCTACAAAGGGTGGGATCTCCTCCTGGATGGGAACGTGATCTTAAGTTGTCGTTATTAGAAACTTGGTTCGGTTAGGAAAGTTGTTTCCGGAACCCACGTTACGCTGTAGGTTCCGGCTGGCTGACATCACCCAGGCGTAAAAAGACAAGGCACACAATAAGCCGAACGGCCTCAGTGTATGGGTTATCCCAGCCCAAGATCGTTTAATAGGTAAGTGTTGCCTCGTAAGCCTTGCAACATGGCGGACCATACGTCACATATGTATTTTGCTCATTATTAAATGAAGTTTTTAACAGTGTAGTTTGTGTTTTTTGTCAATATTAAAGAAATACTTTTAAATACTGTTAACTCCAGTTATTATCGTAACTTCTTTATTTCCTATTAATAAATTATTGATTATTCTAGCTGATTTTTAAATATTGTATATCGCGCTCTTTCTGCCCTCATAGCATTATCCGTCTAGACATCCTTGTTTGTTATGTTGGCGCCAATAAGGAACCAGCAGTGCAGTACATATGTGACGTAATGAGGCAACCTTACCTCGATAAACCTATTAAACGATCTTGATCCCAGCCCTACTCTAAGGTTTAAAGGCATCAAAAACGTTTTTTAGTTTGTAACCTTAAAATTTAAAGTAGGTTTACTGTCGCTTAAAAAATTCTGAAACACAAAAATTAATTCATCTATGTTCAGAAACACACTTATTAAAACATATTTAAAAAATATATTTAACTCAATACCCTAACTTTAGATGGCTTACTTTATTTTTAATATAAGAAAATTTTCATTTACCAATAATATTAAAATTATATATTTACCAAATGTTTATTACTTTTTTGTCGGAATAAAAACTTAGCCCCAAAAATCGAAAATGATTTATGTTAATAGATATTATTAACCCTCGGGTTGGGATCCCTGGTAGGAACAAGAAAAAACCTAACGCTGTGGTATATAATTAATCACCCGAAAAATATAGCAGGCGTTCGACACAATCTTTGTGTCAATAAAAGTAATTTATTTTTATTGTTAATAAAAAGATGAAAAGAATGAAAAAAGATTTGGTACAAGAAGTAAGTAACACTAATGTTATTAAATATAAAAATACATTATTTATCTGCGACTTATCAGCTAACTAATTTTTTTATTCAGTTATAAATAAGCATACGAAAATCTAAAAACTGATTTTTTAATTAAATTATGATTTGTTTTGTGTACTAAATGCATTGGTAATGAATATATATATATATATATATATATATATATTTAATTTAGTATTAGGATAATAAAAAAAACGACACAAAAAAATCTTAATATATATTTACCGGGTGATGCTAAATTGCTGCACTAAATTTCAAAATGACAACGTGATGTCACGCTAACTGGTATTTTTATTGTTGTTCATAAATATGAGGCGATAATAATGTAACAATTTTTAAAAATATATAAGCATCTAACTAGCAAACGGGTTAACCAAAGAATCTAAAGTTTTTACCATGTACGTAGATTTGCATGCTCTTCAATAAAAATTTTCTCTAAAATAATTAGGGAGCCAATAATTGACCCCATTAATTACATGGGATTTCCTATGTCCGGCAAGGCGATGCATCACCCATATATATATATATATATATATATATATATATATATATATATATATATATATATATATATATATATATATATATATATATATATATATATATATATATATATATATATATATATATATATATATATATATATATATATATATATATATATATATATATATATTAATAACAAAAAATATTTATAACAAACTAGACCAGAAAAATCGGGAAAATTTAACAACATTAAAAAAGTATCTGATATAAAGTGGTTTGTGAACCGTGTTGCCAAACTGCAATGATAGAATCATTTTATCAAATCAAAAGAAAAAAACATGAGTCAGCAGATAAGAACAGATTTATATTAGATACTTTTTATTTTATTGTATATGCCAATTTAATTTATTTTTAGAATTAAAAAAATAGAAGATAAATCGCTTTCAAATAATTTCACAAATCTAATTGTATCTTAAACAACTATATTATATAAAAACTTTTTACCCAATAAAGCATGGATGTTTTAAGGGGTCTTATTGTTTCTTGCTATTGAGCAAGAAATATACGAACGTGCCTTGTTGAAAATTTTGAACTTTACGGGCATTCTGCCAGAAGCATTTAAATTATTTTTAACGTTCGTTTAGATGCGACACTTTTGGCTTTTTCGAGTGTAGTTTTATAGTTTTGTATTTCTGTAAAATATGATTGTGTTGGCAAATTGTAAACTATGTACTGAAAAATTGTGAATGTACATTAGAATATGTATGACATATTAATATGAGCTGTGAAACGAAGCAAAAAAAATTATAAAAGAGAATAAATAATATTTTATTGAGACCGAATACAGTTTTTAACTTTTTGTAATAACACATTAAATAACAATTTTTTCCTGAAAAAAAAGCTATTTTAGGGATTAATTTATCCTAAACAACTTATTATTTTTAAAATTTTTATTATAAAAATAGTAAAATATAATACTAGTACTTTAAAAGACGTTTAAAATGTTGTTTTTTTTTTATATTAAATTTAAGCCGTAGGTTGAAAATATTTTGTAAAAAAATAGTTATATAATCACCAATAGCGATGAAAAAAAAAATACACATTTTATTAGCCAGAAAACCGTTAGATATATTTTAAATTTTATGTTTTTAGTAAATTGTTGCAAACTGAAAATAAAGAAAAAAATAAAATATTTTATTTTTATAGAAAGACAAATACCAAAGAGAAGGAAAAAGTTATTTCCAATTTTTAAAACGCTTAAAAAGTTAATTATATTACTTATTAGCTCTAAAGTACATGTTTCTTTTTCTTTTAAGCTTTGTGACAGTCTACGAAGGCTTATGCCTAAGTACCAGAATACCGTGGGTGTCGAGTGATTGGATGTTTAACCCACATTTTCCCTTGTTTTGTCAACGTTGTCTTAGCACTGAAAAATGCACTATTTGCAAGGTAAGACTGACACAAAGTTAAAGTTTTATTGAGTACAAAAGGTCATGTCATGCTGTCTTAGACACGGGTTGCATCTGTATAATACTGAGTCAAGAAAATCCTAAAGAAAAAATACCTGCAATTATTTGGACAAGCTAATATTGGAGGTCTTTGTCCCCCCCAATCAATATTTTATTTTTTATAACAATATTTATTGTATTCTTCTTTATGGTTGCTAACTTACGAGCTCTACAATTTAAACACTTACGCTACACCAAATAGCATGCAGTTATTTAAATCGTCGGAATAATTTAAGGTTAAAAACAAAATAACACGGACAATAAAAAGGTCCTTCTTCGTCTCTCGTGGCGCAGTAAATAGAGCTTTGATCTTTGAAGCCAGAAGTCGCCGGTTCGATTTCCAGTGGGGAGACAGATTTAGGTAGAAGTTATTTAAAAATAACGTCCGTGGTGGCATTACCGCGTTGTCTAAAAGATGCTGTGAAATGCAAAATTGCATGTTTCATGGCTTGGACAACGTTGACGGAACAGGGGAAACGATGGGTTAAACATGTAATAATCCGACACCCACGGTACTCTAGTATTTAGGCATAGGTCTATATCCATAAGCATAATATCCACCTTTAAGGTCTAGTACTGATATGCTATGGCAGTTATCATTATCATTATATATAATAAAACTAAGTTGCCTATAAAACTTGAAGTGTCCCGATACGATAGAGGGACTTATATAGTGTGATAGCCCTTTATCCCCCTCGAACAAGAAAGTTCCCATTTTACCCTAAAGGGCGTATTTTTAAAGATATAAGAACTCTTCCAACCCTTCAACTTGGAAATTAAGTGTAGTGGCGCCATCTGTTGTCGAGTATTTGAACTTTATTTAGAACAACGGTTATTTGGGTCTCATATCAACTATAGCTAGTATATAATAAAACTAAGTTGATAAAATGTGCGTGCCAATAAAACTTGAAAAGAAGTCGCGGTACGATAAAGGGACTTATATAATGTGATAGCCCTTTATCCCCCCTTAAACAAGAAAGTTCCCGTTTTAACCTAAAGGGTGTATTTTTAAAGATATATGGGCTGTTCCAACCCTTCAACTTGAAAATTAAGTGTAGTGGCGCCATCTGTTGTCGACTATTAAAACTACATTCAGAACAACGGTTATTTGGGTTGCGTTTCGAAAGGCTCTGCGAGCAATTGCAACATGTCTAGTAATGGCGCAAAATTTAAAATTCCAATTTAATAAAGTCTTAAATTACATTTGTCACTATAATAAAGTTATTAAATTCCGTGTATTTATACAACAGTAGCTAACTTTTATTTTGAAGGTAAAGCAACATCATTTTAGTTATTCAATATTAATTTAAAAGATTGCAGTTTCGAATTAAATAGGCCTTTCGTTTTACAATTAACACAGCGCTAGGAATCCTGCTTCTCTCACGGTCAGCTATATGTAGGTTGCTCAAGAGTTGGAAATTCAAAAAAATTATATACCCCGACAATAAAATGATAAATGTTGTTTATAAACAAGTATTGTAAATAATGAGAAAGTGTTTTTAATCTCTTTTTTACTTTTAACGTCATAGTTTATTTTTTTATTTCAACTACCACGTAATCTCATATCAACTCCCGAGCGAAGCCGGGAATCATAGCTAGTTTATTTATAAATTAGCCAAAAATGTTAATTGTAACAGGCAAGCTTTAAAAGCAGGTAAAAAGAATATTTATAAAAATATTACATAATTTATCAGGCATCTTCTTCGTTACAATGAAAATATCGCTGCATAGACTTGTACTAAGGTAAGATTTTTACCCAGCAGTAGTTTTTAAATGAATTTAAATCTCAAGGGGACAGCATAAATAATATTACCACTTAAAGGCTACTTTTTAGTTAAAAACGCAGGCTTTTAAAAAGACCTGGATATTTTATTAATCTGTAAAAGTTTTAACTAAAAATGTGTTCTGCCCAAATCTAACTAATATGTTTTAATTACTTTTTATATTAGGCCTTTGCTAAAAACACAAATAACAAAAGTTTTTATAAATTAAGTGCCTGTTAAAATATTAACAATTATCATATGTTTTTATCAAACTATAATACTTTTGATTTCCAATCCAATTTGTCATAAATAAAAAATGCTTATAGTAGAAGGTCCACAATATAAACATTTTTGGGAATGTACGGCAAAATAAAAAAATATAATTAAATTTGCTTTTTACAAAGGTGAATAAATTAATTAATTACATTTATTTGTTAAAAAATGCAAAGATAAAAAAGTAAATGGCTTTTAATTTTTTAAAATATTTAGGTAAGACAACAAGCCGTATGTACACAAGAGATAGCAAGCAACGAGTGTGAAATTTTTGCTTTATATACTAAAAAATATTTTTAACGACGTAAATAATTTATTTGTAACATTATTAAAATCTGATAAAATTAAAGCCAATTTTAGCATTAAGACAATGTTAGAAAGCACACAAGCTAAAACTAAAACTTTTAATTTTAAATCTACGACACAAACCAAAATAAACACGTACAACACATTGATCCTGGAAATTTTTATTGCTCCCTCCATGGTGATAATTTTTGAGAATTCCACTGTGATTATACCTACAGTACTCAGACAAAATAAAGGTGAGTTACTTTTATGTAGCACGCAAAGACTAACTTTAAGTTTTACGACCATTTTAAGTATTCTTGTTAAATTCCACATATTTTTATTTTTAAACTTACTTAGGTTTTAAAGACATTACATTGTAAAAAGCCTTGTTAAATTTAGTTACGTATTTTGTAAGTAGTTTCATAACTATCTTGCATTTTTAGGTCTTGGCTGACAATAGGTTTTGTGATGTACAATATTTACACCCTAATTAAGTTAACTAATTTGTAAAGTTCTTAAGTAAAGGGTTAAGGCAAAGGCGTTATACCGATTAATTATGCAAGTTCATATATCTTAAATAGTTTAAGCAAGGAGTAGTTATTAAACAAATTGTTGGTGTCATAAGTTTAATTTATATCATCCATGTTTATTTTTGGATGGTTTTTAAATATGCGTAATTATTATTGTGTTTTTTTTAATCAGAATACTGTAAAAGGTCATCAAATTTAATAAAATACCCTTATAATTACAAATAAATGCAAAATCAAGTGGAATAGAATTATTTGTCAGTCTTATCGTGTATCTTACTTAATCAGGTTATTATTTATTTACTGGATGTTTTTAAACTGCGGTTCACACTGCATGTTAAATTCCCTAATAGTATTTTTTTAAGTTCAAAATTTTAAACAAAACCAACTCAGAAAAACTTATATTTTTACAAATTATTGTTATATTTTAATTATTTGTTGTTTAGTTAGTTACAAAAATGTACAACTTTGTAAAGTTTTAATTAATCAGGTTATTATTTATTTACTGGGTGTTTTTAAACTGCGGCTCACACTGCATGTTAAAAAAATACAGAATTAGTGATGTTCTTTTTCCATTAGATATATTTTTTCACGTACCGTTCAAAATGCCACTGGACCTAATAAATGGTATATTATTACTGCTAAATTGGCTCTTTATGCCATAAGTAAAATTTTTATATTGCAATAAAATTAAATTAATAATATTTGAGATATTTACAAAAACCACTTTTTTCCATGCTGAACCTTTAAAATAAAAATATTGTAGTTCCTGTCTATATAAAATTTTTGTTTTATTTTAATAAGATAATTCTATCCTTCTAGTTTGGCACCACAGCTTATATACATCCTGTATATTAAAGAGGCTATATTAAACTGTAACATTTTTAGTATTAAATTTAATTAGTGTCGTGGGCAGAATAATATTGAATAAGTGAAAAGTATAAAACAACTAAATACAGGGTGTTTCCTAACCATGGTACTGAACTAAAAGTGGTAATTTTATACCGGGTGTTTCACACAGGTGGTTTCCCCTATAACTTTTTTACTTTTTACGAGAGAAAAAATGGTATATAGTTATTTAACATAATCTGTGAATTGGATGATCTATTTACTTGTTCTCTATTACTTCTGGTTTAACCGGAAATAACTTCCATTTTCAAAATATGACATTCTGAATATATTGACACTTCATATGGTATTTTTGACACTGTCAAAAATTTAATTTTTTAAATGTCAATCTGGAGTGCCATGATAAGCCCAATAACGGTTTATTTTAAAGCCTAAAAAAAAAAAAAAATAAATTGTATTTTGTTTTTTACGTCTTCTCAATAATTGCAAAATCCTATTTGGGGTCATAACTTCTTTTTTAAAATGAAACGAGGGTGGCCCGTTAGCATTTTACCTAAAAACATATTATTTCGAATAATTTGGTATCACCTAGCCAATATTACTAAAATAAAAAGTACATACGCAAATACCTTTTATAAAAATCTTTTTCCGATTAATCAATAAAAAATGCAACTTTTTAGGCTTATGTATAAAAAAAAATTAAGCCACTTTAATTTCTTAAAAAAAACAAAGACAAGACCTTTTCAGGTTTTTTAACCATAGTTAAGAAACAGACTGTATTTTACTACGTTGAGTATTATTCAAAATCACAGATTCTAAAATACTAACAATCATTTACTGCTTTTCTTTCAGGACAATAACCTGTTACTAATTTTTCTAGATTCCAAATCATACAAACTTTAGCTGCTGATTCCATTTTTTGTACTTTGTCAATATTTTTCAAAGTAAGCCAACGTTGTTTTTATACTTAATATGTTCTTTGACCCAATACACGAAGAATGTAATGAACATCACGAAGAGTATATTTAAACTATGGTTATAGTATAATGTGCTTGTCGATAAAACGCAAAAGGTAGCTATTAGTGTTAAACAAACAGATTTAAAAATATAGTTTTGCTCCTTTTTTTTGCTAGGGTTTCTACCTATTATTCAAATTTTGTTTTCCATTTTGAGTCTTTCAATATAGTAGGGGAGCTGACGATGCTAAATGGAGATATGCTCGATCGTTAATGAGACCTATTGGGCTGAAAAGCTTGATGAAGGTATACTTTTTTATCTGTGGGGAAAGCAGCTATAGATTTTAAATATGTCAAAAATCGGATTATATACTTTTTGTTATTCCTTACTTATTTTTTTCAAAATAAAAAATCGTCACGGTTAAAACCGACATAATTATTTTTTTGTAGCGCTCTCTCTTTACGTCACTCTGAAATTGACAGATAAGTTGAATATACTGTTTAGCATGTAATTAACTCATTCTATCCTATTTTGACGCGCTTGACAAAGTATCCTTTGGTACCATTGGTTATTTTCTACTTTATAAAGGGTTTAAACTTCTTAAGAGGGCCACTAAAAATTCTTTATTCAATTTTAATGTATCTATTAACATATTCGGGTAGCTTTATTAGTTAAAAGTAATACTCCAAAACGGTTTTTGAAAATTTAAAGTAAAAAAAGAAATTATGGGTAATTAAAAATTTCGTGTATTTCACGATATATCAGCAAGTAATTACTGGATTTTAAAGACCATTGGTATGTGTGCTAAGGAATAGTAAAGGAACAGGAAAAAACATAATACGTTAATAAAACAATTACTTAAAAATATTTTATTTTATAATAAACAAATAAACATTTAACTAACTTTACGGTGTTGTAGAATAATTTTGTTTATAATAAAATATTCTTTAATCTATTGACTAAATGACAGCACAAAAACATTTTGGTACTTACCGGAAATAGTATATTACATTACAAGTGTGGAAAATGAGTAATTTCACACGAGTGGGAATATTGTAGCACGAGGCGTTAGCCGAGTGCGACAAACCTCGAGTGTAAGAAAGTCATTTTCACACGAGTACTGTACACTATTTTTCCTACGACCACAAATTATTCACCAAAAAATAAATAAATTAAAGTTTGTCTGTTCAGAAAAAATAAAAAGCAATTGAGAACTTTGCAACACTAGGGTGATATTTACTTTTGCAACACTAGTGTGATATATACTTTTCCTCACTGCTATATTATACTGTTTTGACAATATTTTTACATCGAAAATCACCTACCTAGAAGCATTATATAACTTTTATCATTTTGGAATTTAAAAAGGCCCTCACTTAATAAAAAATTGTATAGGTTTTGTTAGGTAATAACGCTAATAGTTTAATACGGTTTTCTGCTATTATAAGTGTTTTTTAAAAATTATCGATTTTTACATATTTTAGACACTCTTCTAAATAAAACGTAAGTGGTGCATATCCAAAATATTCCGTTTTTAAAAAAAATATCAGTAAAAACTTACGGGACCAGGGGAGTGAAAAGGGGTGCTGGGTGGGGTAAAATTGGTAAAACGAGTTAATGAAACTGAACATCACATATAAAATTAAGTAAAAATAACAGTTTTTCCTCATATTTTTAAGAAAAAATATAAAAAATATGAAAATTGTAAATGCATAACCTAAAGTCCTAAAAGCACAAAACAGAGAGAGTTAGTTCTGGGTTAGCCTAAAAGTAAGGAAAAAACGACTACCAAACGTCAGTTACCATGCAAAATATGGAAAGCATTGGGCAACGTCGGAAGGGTCTGATTCTATTTATGAATGGATAAAAGAAAGTGAATTCATAAAATGTGTATTAGCCTTAGGTTTAATTAGGGATTTAAAAAAGATTTAACTAGTTGTTTGAGTACACGAAGAAAGAGAGGAAGGAATTTCATCTATAGGCTTTTTTTCTCTGGCGCTTTAGGTCGAATGGTCAAGCGGCAAGGCTGCCTCTATAAAGTACGTGCTCAAAGGTAGAAGGGAGATTTTTAATTTGATATACTTACCTGACAACACTGTGCCAGTCAGTGAAAGTTGTTTCTTGTGGTTATGTCTATTTTTGTTTATGTTTTTATTTTTTCGTAATAAATTTTAATAAATATAAAATAAGATGATTTTCAGCTAATTTGGGTTCTACCGTTTAAGGTAAATAAAAGTTTTTTTTTACTGTCACTACAATAAATACGTCACTTGCAAAACCAATAGCAGTTTTTAGAATGACATCATAATATGTATCACACCAGTGTTGTAAAGTACTTTGCAACACTAGTGCTGTAAAGTACTTTGCAACACTAGTGTGATATAACGCATTTTCTATGCATGAAATCAGTGTGCTATTTGCTATTTTCACAAGTGGTCGTAGGAAAAAAGATTTAAACGCTTTAATGCGCCAAAGACAGGTTTTATTTAGCCGATTTAGCGATTGAATGTACTAAACAGCGGCCAAGGCGGATGCGCTACTCAGAGCGTTGTGTTGCGCTGAGTTTACGAACATAGACCGTGAGCCAGGTACAAAATTTGTTAGTTATTTCCTTTTAGTTTATAACTCGTAAAATGATTTAGGAGGATTGTACATAAATTGTTGTGAGCGTCAGCTGCGTCTCCAATGTGCACAGGTTGCCCCAAAAAAATCCATATTTAACTTGTGTTTTTTTGAAATGAAACGCGATACAGAGAACCAAAAATGTTAAACTTTTTAAAAAAATTTAGGATTAAAAAAAAAAAAATTAAATATATCCTACCTTACATACGCTTTACTTTGTATATTATGTTAGATTGCTAGAATTAAGAAATAAGTGTACCATTACCTAGATTTAAGTTTTTTATTATATACGGGGTGTCCAGAAACAAATATTTATTTATTTATTAATTTGTGGACACCCTGAATAATTTCTAGCACAAAAATTTAGGTGATGGTATAGTAAATATTTTAAGAATCTAACATAATATACAAAGTCAAGCGAAAGTAAGGTAGGATATATTGAAATTTAATTTTAGTCAATAATTTTTCAAAAATCCTAAATATCATAAAAACTTTACATTTCTGGTATAGGTATCGCTGATAAAATGAACATTATTTTTTTCTATAATCAAAAACCAAAACACAATACAGGGTGTTCTATTTAAAAACACAAGCTTAATATGGATCTTTTTTGGACACTCTGTATAATTCCACCAACGTCGCCGCAGCTGAAGCTCACAACAATTCATGTACAACCCTCTTAGAGCATTTTACGAGTTATGGACTGAGAGGAAACCGGTCACACAAAAATCTGTCGCTGGCTTACGGACCAACATACCTTCTGCGGTCTTTTAGGCTTTTAATTCCAATAGGATCGCCTTAAAAGTGCAATACAAAGAATTTTTAAAATGGGTCCCCCATTGACGAAGTAATCGATCCATATACATTAAAATAAAATATATTAAACAGTTGTACATAGAACCTCTTTGTCTGAATGTGGAAGACAATGATTCAGTAGTAAAGAAGAATTTCGGACTTTCATTGTCTTTATTAATTTATTCACACAACGTTTCGGGCAGTACTATCTCTGTCCGTTTTCAAGTGTAAACTAAACCTAATTCCTAAAGCTACTGAGTTTATATACACTGGGGAAGATCATTCACCCGTGATGGAGTTGGGTTCGGTCAAGCGTGGGGTTGCTCACCTATGGCGCCGGCATTAGTACGCTTTAATAGTGGTTTCCAAATGTGTGGTATGTCCACACTTGGGTTGCTAAAAACATCATTATTGTTTTCAATAAAGACGGCTTCCTTAAATTAGCTTTCTCAAATATATCCCTACCTTACATACGCTTTGACTACTTGTATATTATGTTAGATTGCTAGAATTAAGAAATAAGTGTACCATTAACAAGATTCCTAAGTTTTGTATGTATATACGTTTCCCTCTGTGTGTGTTGTTTGTGCTCCGCCAGTCTTAGATTTAAAGGGCGCTTTGTTTCTCCGATGTACGACTCCCCACATTGCATTGGCATGGTACCTGGTAGATACAATCTTTCTCTTGTACGGATAAATCGGGTTTTGTTTTTGTCAAGAAACTTCGTAGTGTAGATCCAGATTTAAAGACGGTTTTAATTCCATATTTCTTTGCTATTCTTCTAATTTTTTCGGACGTTCCTTTCACATATGGAATTGTTAAAAGAGAGAAAGTATCTTGCTTAGGTGGTCGCACTGGTGGTTCCACAAAACAAAACCCAATTTATCCATACAAGAGAAAGATTGTATCTATCAGGTACCATGCCAATGTGGGGGGTCGAACATTGGAGAAACAAAGCGCCCTTTAAATTTAAGACTGGTGGAGCACAAACAACACACACAGAGGGGAAAAACATCGAAATCAGGGATCGCTGACCATGTTTGGTCTCACCAACACAATATCAAGTGGTCAGAAGCACGGGTTGTTCACAGGGAACCACATTGGAGAAAGCGCAAATTGAAGGAAGCCGTCTTTATTGAAAACAATAATGATGTTTTTAGCAATCCAAGTGTGGACATACCACACATTTGGAAACCACTATTAAAGCGTACTAATGCCGGCGCCTTAGGTGAGCAACCCCACGCTTGACCGAACCCAACTCCATCACGGGTGAATGATCTTCCCCAGTGTATATAAACTCAGTAGCTTTAGTTTACACTTGAGAACGGACAGAGATAGTCCGAAATTCTTCTTTTACTATAGAATCTCTTTCCTATTTAAAGTCGGTTAAAAAACATGCTTAAATGCAGTTTCTAGGCTTTGTTTTCTATCGCTGTATTTT